>CM030834.1:22385921-22458421 GCA_018105865.1 Metaphire vulgaris
GTTGTTGTTGTTATTAGATCATAATATTAATTTCTAACATCGACTTTTGTGAAATTATTCGACGAAGTTATTTCGCCGGAAGATTTCGACGAAAACGTGGATTAGTTTACGAATAAAATAAATATTATACGCACGCGTAGACCTATACAGTCGAAGAAGCTTTAATTAAAGCAACTTTTTATAACTTGATCTAAGTTCTCGCAGAACTACTTTGTTGCCGATTCGGCGAATAAGCATGCGCCCCGTGGAACAGTTGATTTAGCGCCTTAATCGCAGTCCGGATAGGCTACTGCGGAGACCGAGTCCATCGCTATCGCGGATGTTCTCTGTCCCCCCTCCTCCGCCCCGTTGTCCTATTTTTTACTGCTGAAGGAAGAGGAAGAAGAAGACTTGCTTGTCGTCTCCCCGTCTAATGACGTCTGCTCACGCAACAGCCGTTCGTTCGACGGATGGGCGGTCTCAGACGCCGCAGCGCGCATTGGGCGAAGAAGACGCACCCGAACACAGTCTGTCGCGTTTGCCTGAGGTGCGGGTGAAGTTGGCGAGAAGACAGGATATGTAGCTGTTATCCTTTGGATAGGGTCCGGTGACCACCGCTTCCTCCTCCTCCTCCTCCTCCTCCTCCTCCTCCTCCTCCCTCCTCCTCCTCCTCCTCCTCCTCCTCCTCCTCCTCCTCCTCCTCCTCCTCCTCCTCATCCTCCTTCCCGCCCGGCGCCACCGCCCGGTTTAGCGACGGCCCTGATGACCAAAATCTTGTAAAAAAAATCCAAAGTTTCACGAATATTTGATCGAAAATAAGAACCAATCCCCCCGACAATTGTGACAAAATCAGAATTAGGCCTAATCAATCAACCATTAACGCTCTCTCTCTCTCTCTCTCTCTCTCTCTCTCTCTCTCTCTCTCTCTCTCTCTCTCTCTCTCTCTCTCTCTCAGGAAAGGGGGAAGCGCTAGGCTCATGCCGTTATTTTTTGACTTATTTGACTAACTTATTTATCTTAATTAAACAATTAAATATTCGTTTTACCCTGGTCTGACCAACCAGAAACAATATATTCAGATAACACAAAAAGGGACACAAGAAAGTTTATTTTAGAAAGGCGGAGACTCCTCGTTCTCGCTGTTCTATTTGACTGGCGTGTTTCCGGTCGCGTCGAGCTTTTCCGGTCGCCGCATTTCCGGTTCTGTCAAGCGCAGACGACGCATCGATGACATCAGCTGTCTAAAATCAGTTTCTCTACCGTCGGTCTCGAATAATAGCGCCCTCTGTCGAATGGATGGTTGCTTATTGCGACAATGGGCCGGATTAGACTTGCACCACCTCTTGCACCAGTGTTTCTTTCATCCAGACTCCATTTGGGAGGGATTGGGGCTTTCGGGGATCGACTTGTTTGGAGGGAAGAGACACAGTTCAATGCAACATTTGTGTAAGTGCTGGGATATTTGGGGGGATTTTGAGTTGTTTTTTTTTGGGGGGGGAGAATCTCCCTTCCTAGCAAGCCTGTATAAAACACTGTTTTGGCACATTTCTAGATTATATTCTTCTTCTTTTAGGTGTTGTGTATTCTACGTTAGCGACCACGGACGTCCACTTTGTTCGACCTTGTCATCTCTTAATATGTCGATGTTATTCTTTACTCCGTCAATCCGTCTCCTATTTTATAATCGGATGATTAGGCCTAGGTGTTGGTCTGCATGGGTATGACGCTGTGAAAACATGACTAACAGATTGGGGATTGCGATCTTGTACCGGGAAAACAACAATAATTAGCCTATAAATATTTCCGAAAATTTTAGTGACGTGGCTTTTGGCTGAACGCGAGACAAGAACGACTGAGAGTAAATAAGCAAATTCTCGTAAATTTATATAGCGCTCTAATTTAGTCAGTTGTACAGTAGTAGCTGCTTGTGAATTGATTATGAGTGGAATACTGAATGGACTGAGTGTGTAAGTATGCAAGTAGGCAAAATAGGCAAAATCTCGTATGTTTATATTGCGCTTTTAAAATACCTCAGTTGCTGCTTATTCTTATAGGTTCCTACTCAAAATTTGAAATTAGCTATAGCGCGGTGAGTCAGGCTGTAAGTAAAATTTTTGGAACAAGACACCAGTTGATAACGACAATAATAATAATAATAATAATAATCAGCAGTGCTGAAAGTCTGTGAAAAAAGGTGCAGGAACTCTCTTGGCGCAACCCTAACTCTAACCCTAACCCTATCGATGGGTAGCCATCTTTTACATTTCTATAGAGGTTTATATATCTTAGCTTAATAGTTTTGCAACAAGTACACGGTGCTTTTACACAATATTGAAACAAAGTTTAATATTGAAAAATTATGGAAAAAAATTTTCATGGTCCAAAACTGATAATCAGCATTCCAGACATTCTTGTGTGTAGGCAACAGAGTTCAACGTGCAGAGCCCACCAAGTGGTACAGTCCTTAATGCAAAAGTGCCCGTACGTTGCGAAGTCAATGCCTCATAACGTGTCAATAGAAAAATGTCTCGACCAACAAAACCTGGTAATTTTGTAGTAAATTTTAACTATTTTCTATTAATCTAAGGATAATTGTCGCTTATCTGATGTTTTTACGCGTGTTGGTTTGACATTTACGCTGTAAATGCGTCGATTCAGTGTAAATAGTTGGGAACTTGGTATGTTTTGTGCATTTCGGCCACGTCAGCTGTTAACATTGCTATGTATTTTGCAGGTATTTAACAGCTTATTTGTGTATATAATATACTGTAATAAATATTTAATAATTGACTCTAGCATTTTTAGTTTATTATGTGCAGTGTCGGAGTACTGATATAATGTAGCGCGATTTTCTATTAGTTTTTATAGCCGCAGGTGCTAGTTATTTACAAAATGCTAGGCTTGGCAGAATATCTAACTTTACCTATTAATTAGATCGTGTGTCATCAGGGCAAATGAGGTCATAGAAAGTATTTCAATATTTATTTAGTAAATTCAGTTTTTTAAAATACAAAATCTATGAATGATTAATATAATTTATATAGTGCATTGGCAATAAATGTTGTGGGCATAAGTTTAAATCTCTGTGCAGACCATGTTCACTACTTATTGGATTTATGAATGTCAAAGAGACATAATTGCCAAATCCCTGGAGCGAAACAGGCAAATAGCAAAATGCAGCATGGGCTTGATTTTCTTTCAAGTTAGCAGTCATTGCAATTGCATTCTTTCTTTGTGATTGTGTTTGAAGAATTCAGTCTTAAGACAGCAAAATTATCTTGCTAATCCTTAACGATGCTCTGCTTCACAGGCAACATGGAAAGGGGCTGGAATGACCCTCCAGTTTTCCTGTACAATTCCGGTGCCACGCTTCCCAGCGACTCCACTTCTTCTGCCACATCTAAACGTCATCCTCTCACAAAGAGGATTGCGTTCTCTGATGCGCCCGTTGCTAACTCTAATATGAATGTTGGGGCAGGACTAAAAGAACCTCTTGATCTGCAGACGTGTCCTCTCCCAGGTAGATCGAGTTCATTTGCATATTTTGCTAGTATTTTGTGCGTGTCATGATTTTATGAACATGCATTCCATGATCTGTGTTTGAGTTTGCATTATTTCTAATGGAATTGCTGCTGTTGCTTATCTGTTGATAAAGTAAGTATGATGTTGTTACTTTTGGAAATGTTTTTCTGATCATAATGTAATGTAAGCCATGGTGGAAGCACGTTATTTTGATAACTGTAATGAAAATAAATTAAATATAAAATAAAAACAGTTTGTGTTAGAGGACAGTTTACTGCCACCACTCACGATAAGTTCACGAGAGTTATTGATTCAAGCAAGTAAAGTGTTTGCTTATTAACCCTTAAATTGCCTAGTTACTTTGTAGCTGCATGCAATGTAACCGAGTATTCTCAGTTCCGGACGTTTAAGGGTTAAGACTTATGATATGGGTAAAAAATTTAAAGATGCTTGAAAATTCGGCCGATATGCTGTTTCTTTTTTATCTCAGTCGATCAAACATGCAATGTACATACTTACGCAAAAGTTGTGGTTTATCGGTATTTAGCCTGTGTGTTACATGTGTTTTGATGTTGCAAAATTATGTCAGGAGCTTGAATTTAGAATGTAGTACTTGACTTGCATTGATTCTTGTGCTTGAAACTTGAAAACTGTAGCATTATTTCGATATCTTGTGCCTTTATTCTGTTGGGCTACTTTCCAGATGGCTATTTTTTTAGAAATTGATGCTATTAGAATTTATGATTTGCCTGGTAAGAATGGAATACTATCAATAATTAATTTAAGTGGCTGTGGTTCTCAGTATATCATAATTTTAAGATGTGGATACCAATTTGCAATCGGAGGTATGAAAACTGTTATGTCCACCTGGTGAATGAAAGTGGAATTATTGTGTGGTTGATCTCAGTGTTTTCATCAATGCCTGATATAGAAGCTAATGTATGTTATGGTCATTTGTGTTAAATTTAGATATTGGTTTTGTAAAAATGCATAGTTTGGGGCATACATGTTTAGGGCTTTATAGACTAGTTAGCGTGTGCATACCATGGTTCAGTTTAGATTTGGTAGCCACATAGATGTGTGCATGTTTCAATACTAATGGTGGTCATTAAGTGGCAAGTGATGGATTTTTTGCTTCCATTCAATTCTCTCAGTTTTGTTTCTGCACTGCAAATTGCCTTCCATGAGTCTGTCTGAGATCATTCTTAGGGCGATCTGTAGGTTTCTCAAAGCTCGCAATACATGTGAGACAGTTGTGGTGACTTGAAATGAGTTTATTATTATTATTATTATTATTATTATTATTATTATTATTATTATTATTATTATTAACTAGACAATTTATATTGCACAATAAGCATGGCAAAGTGGCCAAAGACAAGAGCGCTTTACACTACTACATATAACTGATGGTGAATAGGTGAGTCTTAAGATTACTTAGGAAAAGTCCTGGAGAGTCAGAGTTTGTAACATAGTCCGGCAGTTCTGGATTGCCCCGTTTAGTTGATTTTAGTTTAGAGCTTATTAGCATGTTTTGTATGAATGACTTGCATACATGTTGCTGTCTTTATGTGGTACACACACACGCACGTGTACACACACATACACATTGGCGTATTTACTACATTTAGGCATGTTCCATGGAACAGGGACCCCACACTAAGGGGCCCTCACATAGTTGCTGAGGACCTTTTTTTGCTCATCACAATGCACAATCGGGGAGGGGCAAATAGCCTGTAAGTAAGTAAGTAAGTAAGTAAGTAAAGTCAAGATTAACGTGTTGACTAGCCGAAAGACTGCGTGAACACATTACATAATTGAATAACTATTCCTGAATAGCCAAGATTTGAGACGTTTCCTGAATGTGTCGAGTGATGGAGACTCCTGGATCCTGGATATCTGCAGGATATTCAGAAGGATATTTAGCCTGGCCCCGAGGACATTTGGAACGGGGCCCACGCAATCCTAAATATGGCCTTGCACACACACACGCACACACAGAGAAAAAAAGAGACAGACAGAAAGAAAGACAGACAGAAAGAGAGGGGGTAGAGAGAGATAGAGAGGGAGTTAGAGAGGGAGAGAATGACAGAGTTACAAAATAAGAACTGGTTATCTTGGTTTCGGTGAAATGCCGATGAAATGACGACATTGACCGATGGGATCTTTCGAGAGAACGATCACGATCACGATCACTGGTTCTTTCGATTCCAGTAATTCGGTTGACACATCGGCGGAGACGGATTTAGGACAAAAAAATTCATTACCCGGCAAGATATTGGGGTCGAGACTTTCAACCGGCAGCGGTGCCCGCTGTATGTCAGACGACTGTCGGAGCGTGGCGGTCGAAGACCGGGTCGCAGGTAGTCGTTTGCGGCGCAACCCCCCATCCCCCCGCCGAGGCAGTTATTGGCAGTTCTCAGCCGCGCATTGGTCAATCAATTGCAAGTCATGTGGGTTGCACTAAAGCATACATGCATTTGGGCAGAACATCTGCAGACCCAAACCGCACTTATTCAGTAAGAGAAAAGAATGTAATTTCTGCCGGTGGGTACTTTATGGGATTTAGTGATTGAATTTAGTTGACATTACTAATAATGTCTGGACATTTTAGGAAGAATGAATAATATACTGAATATCCTTTACCAAACACTGATAAGAAGGAATGTAGACTACCTTGGAGATGCATAATTTGGATACATATGTCATACATAGATGCGACGTATGAATAACTAGTTTTCAATGAATAGTAACCAAGTATTTGACTAAGTTTATTCATGTTCACTGAATAATAGCTGTTTTTGAATTATACTATAATTTTATGGCATGAAATCCTTTGTAATTCTGCTCAGGGGCGTAAATCCTATGTGTTTTTCTGGGTCCGGACCCACCCACTTTTTTAGGAGCTGGGTCCGGCCAGGCAATGGACCCACCCACTTTTTGAGATGAATTGTTTATTATTATTCATGAGACAATTATGTAAAGCAGTGAGAACAGCTAGATTTATTTTGCCCCCAATTATGTAACTCAGAAAGACCTGCGATGTTTCCTATCCTTCTGACTGGCTATCTAGGTATTATTTAGCTCTATGGATAAACGTGACGTCACATTTTCGCATCCGTACGACTCCATTTTCGGGAACATTCTGGCATGACTGGAACTCTGATCTATTGAGCTTACTACAGCAGCAATTGCATTGTGACTTACTATTGTGTTTGTAGTTTCAAAGTGCATTGCTACATGTACATTGCTATTTGTTTTAGACTTTTGTCAATCTCTGAAGTATTATACTTTGTTGTTCGCCGGTAGGCCTGTATTGACCTTTGTCTGGTATGGGCTCTTTGGAATTAATTCATTCATGTATCGAGTTCCACATAATTGACATTTGACAATGCTTGATGACTTGATGTGCAATGGTTTGCTGGTTTAAGTATGATAATTATAATAATGTATTGAATTGTTACCACTGAGCACTGGCAAGGCATGTTTCAATAAACATTGTTTTGTGACAGCACAATTTAAAATTTTCATTTGGACCCACTCACCTTTTTACACAGATCTACGCCCCTGATTCTGCTACAGTTTTTGTATTGCAAGCCACATGTTTGACTGTGGATTACAGAATTTTTTCTGTCTTCTGTCTTTCATTTTATAAAGTTCATCTTAATTTTCAGAGCAAATAACTATTAATATCCAGAGAAATAATGATGCCTATTATATGTTTCTATTTTCTTGTTTCTATATGGAGCTTCTTAAAATCTGGTATTCTGAGACAAGAATATTATATTAGTTGCCATTTTAAAATGTTTAAAAAAATGTAATAAATCATCAAGTGCTGAAATTTTGTTGTTCATTTGTTTCTTTAATATTTTCATTTCTGAATTTGTTTATGTAAATAATTTGTATGTAATGCATGGTCTTATTGTGTTAAAAATAATCAAGAATATTATATTGTTGATATCAAACTGCTCACTCACTGACATAATGATGTCCATGCAATTATTTGTTGGATATCGTATTGTGACACGCTTGATTTTTGTGTTGATGCTAATAAACTGATCGAATTGAATTGGGGAAAAAAATTGAACGCGATTCCGTTGCAGTTGCAGAAAACAGTCTGCTGCCGCCGCCGCAGACGTCTGCCGACTCAACCGGCGCAGACGACGCTCTTCCTCAGGTTCAGCTTTTTCCGCCGACCAGCACGACCGAACTGCCGCAGTTTGTTGCTCCGATCATTGTCCCAACAATGGTGCACGGCGTCTTGGCAGACGGCGCGGCGCGTCCCGCACCCGTCGTCGCCACGAATCCCGTGTCGGGCGTCTGCGTCGCGGCAGACGAAACTGCCGATGTCCTGCAGATCCCAAACTTCGACGACGATGAGCAGATGTTTCACTACGTGATCACGCGACTGCAGAGGGCGCTGAGAGATTGTCAAACCGTTGTTGAGGTAAGACAGTGCCCTTTCGAAGTGCTTTCCCTATTGGAGTTATCTGGTATTTTTGCAAATGGTTTATTGATTTTCTCAGTATTTCTGACAGTTGTAGACCTGTTTGATCTATGAAGTTTTTTTAAAGACAAAATTTTATTAGATATCTTTAGTCATTGCTTTCAGTGCATGAGTGTATTATTATTATTATTATTATTATCATCATCATCATCATCATCATCATCATCATCATTGTTATTATTAAAAGTTAAGATTTTTGTGGTAACTTATTATATTAGTGGTCTTCACAAAAGGGCCTTTTTTAATACAGTGTAGCCTCGTTGTTATGACACCCATCACTATGACAGCCAACTCATTTCAACACATCAATGATAGTCCCAATGATCAATCTTTATTCAGAAGTGTTACTGATGTGAATGCAGAGATTGTTTACAATAACAATTGAATAGGACTTACTGTAGTATTTCCATCTACAGAATTCCATCATAGCATAATGAGTAATAATTTTGCTGTTTGTTTAGCACTGGAAGTTATTGGTTATATGTTAGCTCTGTCAAATGGCTTAATCGCTTTAATATGTTGTGACATTTTTCATTATAGTAAGAACGAAATTTTACATAGTATCTATATAAGTGCCGTAGTCTTTTCCAAGCATTTTGACTTGTTTACGGTAACTCTTTTCAGTGATGTACGATCATACTTGTTGTTGCGTTTTGTACTACTATTTCTGAAGTTTCTGCAAAGATCAATATTACTTTGAGAAACTACTGGTAAATTGCAGGTGGCTATCTCTAGATTTTATGGTCGACTTACTGGCTAAATGCTTGTTTTAGTCAAAGGTTGTTGACGACATCCAAAAGAAAGTTAATGTCTTGTCTGACATGTGGAAAAATGGAAAAGTCTCTTACCCGGTGAAATCTCTTGGCCCGGTGAAAGTTCTACGTTTCAATCAGCGATGGTGTTTAACTGTATAACTGTATTGGTTGATGCTGATTGAAATGAATAAAGTTCTGTCTGTCTGTCTGTCTGTTTCAATCTGTCGTCTGTTTGTGTTTAACTGTTTCTATAACTGTATTGTCTGTTGATGCTGATCCCTCCCAAATGACCCTCCTCCCCCTCCCCTCCCCCCTAAAGTTCTCCCTCTGTCTGTCTGTCCCTGTTTGTCTGTCCCCCTCTGTTTGTCTCCCCTCTCCCCCCCCCTCCCTCTGTTTCTCTTTCCCTCCTCTCTGTCTGTCTCCCCCTGTGTCTCCCTCCCCTCCCTCCCTCCCTGTCCCCCCTGTCCTCTGTCCCTCCTCCCTCCCTCTGTCCCTCCTCCTCCCTCCTCCTCCTCCTCCCTCCTCCTCCCCTCCCTCCCTCCCTCCCCCTCCCCTCCTCCCTCCCTCCTCCCCTCCTCCTCCCTCCCTCCCTCCCCCCTCTCTCCCCTCCTCTCTCCCACATCTTTCACTTTATATAGAATGATTCTGATTTGGAGGCAAAAGAGATGAGATTTCTTCTTGTCAGATTTGATGAAGCATTTGTAAGGAAAGTGGACCTTAACAACAGTGGACTCAAAATAATGGATGTGCTTGTCAATCAGTTTGAATCAGCAGGTCAATTGATATTGCTTCTTTTGCGTGATTTATCTGTTTGCAGAGCGATGGGCATAATATCTTTTTAAAAATTTGTATTGCATTTAAGATTTGGTTCTTAGTTTTCTGTTGCAAAGATGCACAATGAAGACTGCTGTTCAGATTAGAAGAACAATTGATTTCTTAGTTTTCCATTTATATAATCTGTAAAAGTGGAGAGGTGAATGAACATGGGTGAGCCTGTGGAGCATGGATGTGACTTTAAAATTCAGTTGTCGGAGTGATTTGACGGCAAGAGTGCTTGCTGTCGTAACATTTCCATTCTGTTCTTACGTGAAATATTCTGTAGCCGCAAGAGGAGTTGCATTAGGTTCGATTTTGTCACTGGTATTCGTTTTGAAGGGTTTTGAGTTAATATTGTGTATTGTTATTCCTGCGTATGTATGAAATCTGTTGCCATTTTGCGGAATTTATTTTTCCTTCGACAGCCATTCACCGACGTCAGTGTACGATTGCTAACGAGCTTCACCTTTATCTGATGATAGATCATGTTTCCGAGGTAGGACAGTTGCCATCCCAAATCTTTTTCACAACCTGCTTCACTTTGTGTGCTGTGTGAATCTTGTAAAGTTTCTTTTTTTATAGTAGAAGGAATTCAAATTGTAGTAGAACGCCGGTTTGCCACTTTGCCTTTCTAAAAAGTTATCGACGATTGGAACGACGAATTTTGCCGTTGACAATTTCGGGGTGATGGTGTGACTGTGTGTGAAATAGTGGGGGCATTTTTTTGGCAGGTCAGTAAGTGGCTCGTGGGAATCAAGCGCCTAATTCAGGAAGTGGAGAAAGTCGAACAGCCTCTGAGTCCGTCGGCGTCGTGTTTTCCAGCGATGACGGAAACTCCGGTCGCTTCCGACGAGGTCCAACCGACGCACGCGATCGGCGATGACCGGACATCGTCCGAAAAGCCGGCCGAGTGTCCGTCGCCTGGCGAGACGCCGGTCGATGCCGCGTCCGAGGGTAACGACTCGCCCGGTGTTGTGACCAACGAACCAGCCTCCTGCGGTGAGATTCAGTCCGCCGAGCGGTCAGTCGCCGAAAACGACGACGTATGCGATAATTCCCAATTTCACGAAGACCTCGTTCAAGAACCTCCTTGTCCATGTCTTTCGACGAAAGATTTGCCCGCGGACGCGGCCGAGACTGTGCCGAGCGCATCGGATATTCGCTCCGAAAATGCTCGATCGGTTGACGTCGCGTCAGAAAATTGCCCGTCTTCAGAAACTTTGTTGAATTGAGCGCTCGTGTGTGAACTTCAAGGCAGCTGTTGCATTTAAAGTTGAATCTGCTGTCTGTCTGTGCCTTTGCTTTCTTGAGGCATATGATACTTCAGGATATTAATAATGTTCAGTGTTTATTTTAGGCCTTCTCTGGGGGAACCCCCTCAAAGTTTGAATCCCTCCCCCCAAAAAAATTTCTTGGACATTTTGGCAATGTCTGCTCCCCAATGTCTGTTCGCCCCCCAAAAATTTTTAACTCCCCCCTATGTCTAGGTGGCTAGAATAACCACTGATAATGTTGCTGTGTAAGTTTTGCCTATCACAGTTTAATCTTGAGCTACTATTAGGTTTTTCTCTGTAGTGTTTTTGCTATGATTAGTGGTAGTTGGGTCTGCGTTTGATTTTGGATTCTCTGTCTCCAATGTTTTGCGAGAATTTGTCTTCAGCTTTATTATTTATAATCGTAACCTTGGAAAAGCAGAGTTATTCTTATTTAGATTTCTTTATTATAAAGCTGCCTGAAGTCTCTTCTAAAAGAAATGTGGTTGCCACTTCTGCAGAGTTTCTGTGCATAATTTCAATTATTGGAAATATTTAAAACATATTTGAAATACCTTATGGTATATTTGGTGATAATAGAGGTTGTTGTAAAGTACCTTGCATTTTGTCAAGGTTGATATCAATAAGGAAATATTGTATTGTATTGTATTGTATTGTATTGTAAAACAGATGTAACTGAATGAGAGGATTAGCAGTGATTCCTTAAACGTTATGTGCGATCGCTCTGTGTGTGTGTGTGTGTGTGTGTGTGTGTGTGTGTGTGTGTGTGTGTGTGTGTGTGATGTTGGATAGAAAGGAGCAGCCTTAAGTTGCTGCTAATCACCTTTTGGTCATCACTGCATCGGGCAGATAGATTTACAAAGACAGGGAATTTGCATGCAAATGGAAACGATACTATTAACTATTGATATAAGTATTTTGTATCAAAGTTGGACTTTGATATCATGTCTATCCGAATTTCCATGTTCTGACTGAACTACATTTGATTTACTTACTTATTTTCTCCTATTCAATTTGAACACCAACAGTTTCATATTTTATTTTATTCATTTATAAAAGAATTTTTGCCGGAATTTGTTATTACAAACGATTAGGAATTTAAACGAATATTACTTGTATATGAGTGAGGGTTGTATGATACTTATTATTTCTTTTCCAATTCATTTTGGATTTTTTTGCCATTGCCTTAGGTATTTGCAATAATGGCGCCATAGAAGTTGATTGATTGGACTGATTGACTGGTTGAAATTTGGTTCTAGTCCTAATAAAATTTCATACAGTTTGAGACATTTAGGCCATTGGATATGTGTCTAAATTTAGCATCAGTCAGATGGCTGATTCTTTACTGGAAATATACATTTCAGTTGTATACCGGTATATCTGAAGATTATACTTTGTTACGCGATTCTTAACTGGAAACTTAATATCTTAATGGACGTGTAATCCAAGTTAAGCTCCTGCAAAGATGTTGGTTTCCATTGGGAGTCAAAAATTTTAATATCATAACAGATCAGTGGCGGCTCCAGGATTTGGCAAGTGGGGGGGCATTGGGGTGGCAACTTCTAATCATGGGGGGTCAACCATTTGTTGTTAGGTATGTAGTATTACGTATAGGTCCCAACAGGGGAGGCCACTGGGCCCCATCTGTGGAGCCGCCACTGTAACAGTCACGTGTTTCATAGAAGTCGTGCATACAATCTTCACGAAAGTGCTTGCCTTAGAGGTGGGCAGATTACCTGGTTTAATTCAGGTATTGTGCTATTATTTTGAACAAGGCAATTCTGTAGAAGATCGAGTTGTTTATGAACCAGTCGGTCAAAGGACAGAACAGAAAGGGACTGGGTGTGATTTTCAAGAGAAATTACTCTTTACAGCATAATATTGTATTTTACTCTGGAAGCACACCCAGGGATATTTTTACGCCTCCTAACACCCCCAACAGCCTCCCTGAACACCCCCAATCTCAGCTATGAGATGATCTTTTTTGCTTGTCAGACATTTTTGATAGGGGACCCCCAGAATTTACCCCGACAACACCCCCCTCCAATTGATAATACTAGAAATAACCCTGAGCGCCTCCCTCCTCTCTCTTTCGTGTGGAACAAGTATTTCTTCGTCCACTGATTGATGCTTATGTGCCTTGAACCTTTTTCACGGTGTTGAAAATTGCGTTACCATGGGCCCCGCCGTTGCCGTGGCGACCGAGACCGTTCTGGCCGCGCCCGGGCGTGGACTTTGATGTCCGGCTGTCATGGAAACGGCTGTGATGCGATTGTGGGCATTTGGTGGTGTTGCCGCTGTCGATCGCCGTCGTCTGCTCGGATCGGTCGTCTTGACGACAAGCGATTACTGGTCGGTGCATGTGGTCGGTCACGCGTCTTCCGGCGAGAGATTCCAAGATGGGAATTCTTAAAGGGGACCCGGATATATCCGTCCATTTTACATTGAGTTCAGTTAAAACCGTGCATTTCGCATTAAAGATTCGCTCGAAGGAGGACAGTTTGCACCAGTTTCGCTCGGGTAGGACAGTTTGACCGGTTTGTGTGTGTGTGTGTGTGTGTGTGTGTGTGTGTGTGTGTGTGTGTGTGTGTGTGTGATTATTCAGGCAGACGCTTTGGCATACTGATGTGATCGCCATGGTTGCACTGACATGAAGATGGATAGACGGGGCTTAGGGATAGGATTTGCTGAGTCAGCGAATTTCTTTTGTCTCTCAGTCTCTCTATCTATATCCCCACCCACCCTACCCTCTCTCTCTCTCTCTCTCTCTCTCTCTCTCTCTCTCTCTCTCCATCTCTCCAGCTCTATTCTCCAGCTTTGGGTCTGAGCCAGACCTACGTCTTAGACGTATTTTTATTATTATCTTTCCGTGACTCGCAGGGGTTGGCTTTGACGAACGTCTTGGCGTGATTCCAACGTACGTGTCTTCGTGGTCTGCGCATCTTACACGAACATTTCAAGATGAGGTCTCTTTTTCTATGATCGGGGGCCAACTCCACGACGACCCTTTTTTGCTTGTCAGGATATTTTGCAGAAGTTTGGGGAATGGTCGTTCGTAACCCTCCCCCACTACGGAAGATCCTGGCTAAAATGGACGGATATATCAGTTCTCGTCACAGTTAGGGGTTAGGAATTTCCGGAACAGAAGGTTCTGGACCCGCATTGAGCGACATCATTTCGCGGTCGTTTGGTCGGAAAATGGAGAAAACTATAAAGAAGACGTCGGTCGATATATCGAACGCGAAAATTATTACAAATCGCTAATCTTTGCCGAATCAGAAATCCTGACGGCCATTGGCGCAGTGGCGGCTCCAAAATGGGTACAGGAGGGTGTCCGAGGACCTATTGAGAGGCTACTGTACATGGGACCTTAGACTTCGTTAAAACGTATTAAACAACAAATGGTTAGTATATCCGAGAGCCGTTATTTCCAGGGTAATATGGGGCAAAACGGTGGCGCATTATACTCTGTTTTACTGATGCAGAGAACCAGCTTCATGCTCAATGGCGATAATAGATTAGGCGGTTTCAGAGCGTGGTCCTGTATAAGTTTTGCTTCTTGGATCTACAGAAACTTTCGAGTAATCAACGTTTAAGGTATTGGACTTTTTCTTGTAACGTTACACTTTTTGCCAATATTAAATATAATACCAGAGCGTTAACTAAACTCTTTGATAGTTACAACATTTTAAACACAGTTATGATAAATAAATCAACATTTTTTTAATTGGACCCATTTGTATATATGCTCATTATTCTGAAGTTGTAGAGGCAAAAAAATCGGGTTTAACCACCTGTGGCCTGTGTTTTTAACTGTTGTTTCAATGTAAAATGAGACGGATATATCCTAATTAGGGATCCTATTTTAAGGGGTTTAGTGTAGTAAAAACAGCTAATATAAGAAATTATGAACCGAGCTCTATAAATAGTTAGTAGATTTGACCAATATTTTTAGATTGTCAGGATATTTTGCTGAAAGCAGTGGAATGGCGTTCGTAGTCTCGGTTTACGAAGGAGATCCTGGCTACGCATCCTGGCTGAAAAGCCAGGGCAGCAAAAGATGTTACACGAGAAAACTGAAGTCACCTCGACCACGTACTCAGTTCTCGTCAGGTGAATCTGCGGCGGTGTTAATTCACCAGAACAAAATGTTTCTGGAAAGTCACTCGTTCTGACATTTCACCGGTCATTGTGGTTTCATCCATGAAGAATCGAGAAATCAGCATAATAAAAAAGCACAAAGAAAAGAAAAATCGAACGAAAATTATGAAACAAATCGCTGTATCTGTTTGCCGAATCATAATGAACAACCAGTTGGCCATTGGTCGTCATGTCGTCTGTGTGGGCGGGGGTCATGATTCACACAGGGATGATCCCCACCCACAAACCCACCCACCCTTAAATCACCTGATTACAATTTTTTTATTTTTCATTTTGGCATAATAACGGAGCAGTAACTAAGCATATTGCCCTTTTCTTTTTTGTCGATGATTCAGTCAATTCCTTTGACATCAATCGACTTGGAGCGGGAGGAGTTATATTAATTAGCTCAAAACGTTTTACTCCTTAGCCTACATTTATTCAAATATTAAAATTTGGATGTATAACCTTGTTCCCGTCGAGCACGAGCACTTTTTAAAACGATAGTCCACGACTACAAAGTTTGTAAAGAAGAGACAAGACGATTTTGCCCTGACCTTGGGGCAAAATAGCCGGCTTTGAACTTTATTATTTTATTAGTTTGGTATACAATGGGTCGATTGTGTTTTCAAATTTAGTGGTACTCACTGTGAAACTGTGGGAATGCTCATTTTTTAAACGTTTTTGCATCGTGTATAAAAGTAACTAATTTTTTTTAAATTTTTTTGGTTGGGGTCCGTTTTGGGCCATGTTAGGGTATCTACGGGAGGCGGGGTTGGGAGGCACAATAGGATCGACACCCATTTGGGTCACCCCGATTACAATTTTTCTGGACGGGTATTTTTCATCGGATGAATTTTCAGGTCCAGGGTATTTTTTGAAAATTTGATGCGAAAATTTGCATCAATCGAAGGGAGGGAGAGACCGATTGAAGCCCAGTCGATGCCTAAAAAGTCTGGACCCGCATTTTGGATATCTAGATTTAAATCTTTTTAAATCCCCCTCCCCTTCCCGTCGAGCACGAGCGATATAAAAGCGAATATAGACACATTAATGACGGTGGAAAGTGACGAACTTTTTCTAGTTCTGTGACATCGTCGATGGCAGGATGGCAGACAACGCCTTCGATTGCCCCTGGCGATATGTCGACATTTCAGTGGGGTCGTCAGAAAAATTTTCATGGACTAGTGTACCTATATATATATATATATCTAACCCTAATGCCACCACAAATTTTTCGTTAAAATTTCGAAAAAATACCCTGGACTAATCGCTAATCTTTGCCGAATCAGAAATCCTACCACGGCCATTGGCATATCTCTCTCTCTGGGGGAGGCACACAGGGTTAAGTCCCCACCCACCCCGATTACAATTTTTCATGCTAGTTTCTCATCTTGCCGAAAAGACGGAAAATAATTAAGCAAGTGTCGTCTTTTCTTTCCTGTCGATGATAGGCCTACAGTAAACTTGCATCAATCGAAGGAGCGGGAGGAGAATGGTACGCGACTCTCTCTCTCTCTCTCCCTTAGTCTCCTTAGATGTAAATCCTGGAGATCTTTCTCTTTTGAATAGATAGCGAGAAACCGCTCTTAGGAAAACTCTTTAACCAGTAGATCTTTTGCTTTGTAGATAGTCAGAGGTTTGTTGTTGATGGTGGTAGTGGTGGTGGTGGTGGTGGTGGTGGTGGTGGTGATGGTGGTGGTGGTATGGGTGGAACGATGGTCTACCGCTGACGTGATCTGAATAAATCTTGAATATTTATCGGAGACAGTGTTTCTATCGATTTCGCTTTAATGAAGCAGCTGTCTGTCAATGAAAAAACAGAGGCGGTAGTAGTGTTAGGTGAATGGAGAAGTATGCCGGAGGAGAGAGAGAGACTGCGAGACAGACAGACAGACAGACAGACAGACAGACAGACAGACAGACAGACAGACAGACAGACAGACAGACAGACAGACAGACAGAGGGGAACACGGGACAGACAGATATGCATATGAGTACGCAAGAAGAAACACAGCTAGTCGAGGATGAGGACGACAAGGTCCAAAATATTGGATTAAATACAATGGTTTAGCGAAGGTGAACTTCTAAGGCGCCACAGAGTCGAGCGCGGACAGAGACAGACAGACAGACAGACAGAGACAGACAGAACGAGTAGCAGGGCGTAACCCTCTGCAGCCGAAGCGACCTCTGTCCGCCGCCAATTTCCTTTCCTCAGTTCGCGCATCTCGCCACCGCCGCCGCCGCCGCAGCAGCAGAAGCAGCAGCAGCAGCAGTCCGGGTCCTTCACCGGACGAAGCAGGACGGATGCGAGAAGGAGGAAGAACCGATCGGGTGCTGCCGTGGACGACGGCCCGCGCGAGACGGTCTCACGAGAGGTAGTCGTCGTCGTCGTCGTCGTCGTCGTCGTCATCGTTGCGCGCCTTAAGATCTGAAAATTGGAAATGGGATCACGTCTTGTCCTGTCGTTCGTTAGACACTTTCCGTAGACGGAACTCCGGGTCAATGCAGGCAACGACCGACTGCCGGGTTAATGCCGTCTTATGAAACCAATAATAAGTGCAGGGTATTAGAAATAGTTTGTAAACAGGCTTTATAATATATATATATATATATATGGGCTCTATATAAATAGGCTCTATAGATAGGGTCTAACCGTCTACTTATATAGGGTATATATATATACATACATAGGCATATATATGCAGCCTCGCAGGTGCAAACCTTCTTAAAATCCCAAAAGCCTTGCATTTCTGTAGAGTACTTTTTAATAGCTTTTCGACATAGAATACCGGATAGAGATTTAGTTGAAAATTTTAAAATTTGTCACTGACACAAATGTTTGCATTGAACTTCCTCTCCAGCAAAGTCAATCCCCCCCCCAAGGCCTGGAGTCTGGACCCCCACTGCCCCCACGCTTAGAAGTTGCCACCCCCAACGGCCCCCATTTGCCAAATCCTGGAGCCGCCACTGACCATCGGGTCCACTATTCTGGCTTGCGTAAAACCGAAGAGTAATTTTCATCGGCGAGTTTTTCTTGCCAGTCGGAGACTTTTCCCCGAAATGTCGACATGACGCCCCCATTTCGAAACCTATCTATACGCCACCACTGGAAGAATGGGAACAGTACATATAATTTTTAAAACGTGTGTTACTCTATAACTACCATGAACGAACAGTTTTTTAAATAAAAAGGAACGCGAAAACGCATTACTTATCTTGCTGTTACTTTTTTTTTGTGGGGGGGGGGTGGGTGGGTGGGTGGGGGTGGGGTGTGGGGGGGGGTGTGGTATGGTTCTGTTGATCTGTGAATCGGGGTCCTCTGGTCAAGCGATGGAGTCTAAATCTTTCGAACGGTTTCACAGAATTCCCAACTCAGAAGGGTTTTTATCTTTTCAGGAATATTGCATTCGACAATAGAGTGAAAATATCCTCGGGATTTATACGCGAAACTTTATCGACTACCATTTGGATACAGTAGACTACTATATTGACCACGCAGCGATCTTAATATACTGTACAGTACCACAGGACACGGTGTTTTGCGATTCGATCCGTTGTGATCATGATCTGCAAAACAATCCTGAATACTATTCTTGTTCTCTGTTCTCTGGAGCCTGCATGACAGTGTAGTATAAGCCAAAGAAATGATTGGTCGTAGTCTTCGATGTCTTCTGGTTCGAACATACTTACTCTTTGCAATTCGTGAAATTTTTCTCGCGCTTTCCGCTGACTTTCCGACTAAAAATCCCGATCCTTCGTCGTCGTCGTCGGCGGATTTTGCCACCGGCAACAGAACTTCTTCTGCAAGCACTCGAGATTCAACGTACTCAACGTGGAGCAACAGGTAGGTACTCAGTATACTATTGTTTGCGTGTACTGGCGAATCGACATCAAATAATCCAGTTAGCACAAACAGCATTTAAGCAAAATACGAAGGAGTCAGTCAGTCAGTCAGTCAGATCTCGTTAGCTTATACAAACTGTTTTAATATGGGAAAGGGGCCATCCATAAATGACGTCAAACGATTTTGGTAGTTTTTAACCTCCCTCCCCTCCCCCATCGTCGCACGTCGTCACAAAAAGTCAGACCTCCTCAAATATAACTTCACAGCGCGTTGACTTCCCTCCTCTTGTCGTCTTTCCAGTGTCAAAGTTAATGTTTCGTTTAAAAATATTCATTATAATTATATTATTATAGTTGAAACAATATTCAGAAACTTTTTCAAATTCTTTTTTTAAATGAAGTGTATAATAAGCTTAATTATAAGTGTAAAATTGTAAAATACGTTCAATTTTGCGGTAACATAGCATTGCGGTATTAATAAAACATTTAGTATTATGTGACGTCACATTTCTGAAACTCCCTCCCACCCACGTCGTCACACATCGTCACAAATGTTTGAAAAACACCAAGTGCGTGACGTCATTTATGGATGACCCCAAACGGAAATTGATTTGCATGCTCTTATTCCCGGTTCTGATATTTTCGGCATCTTTTGACAAGGATCCCAGTTTTTTGTCAATGTCATCCGAATTTTTCGAAAATTTTGCTCAGATGTTTCAAGACCATTCAGTATTTATTCGTTTGCTGAAAACCGAAGCAAAATCTGTTTCTCCCATACATGTAAATGCTGTAAACGGGCGTAAACGTAACAGTGTAAATTTCCTTTTGGACTCGTAGCCCATGGCTGTCTATATGCACCTCGGCGAGACCTGCAGACAGACAGCAAAGCAGCTTAGAGAGTCCATCGTTGGTCGGTGAAGACACGCATCTGCAGGATATGCGTCTGCTGTCGTTATGGAGAACCCGAAAGACATTAATCGTAAAAGCGGCTGTGACAACATTCCCGTCCGGACTGTTTTAATTCCATTACACATCCTCCATTATAACCTCTCACTTTCCTCCTCCTCCTCCCCTCCTCCTTCTCCTTCTCCTCCTCATCCTCCTTCTTCTCCTCTTTCTCGTATGCGCTCTTTCTCCGGGAATCCATCCCACTCCTTCTCCTCCTCCTCCTCCTCCTCCTCCTCCGCCTCCTCCTCATCACGCCGAGAAGAACCTCTTGTTCCCTCATCCTCCTCTTCCTCCTCCTCCTCCTCTTCTTCTTCTTCTTCTTCCTCCTCCTCCTCCGCTCTCCTGCCGCGGCCGCTCCCCGGGTGCGATGGACTGGAAGAGGATAAACTATCCGTCTCATCAGCATCACTCATTTATGTAGCGCCCGTTATGGTCGCCAGCATTTCTCGGCGACTATTCCGGCGTTCGACGTCGGTCTCTGCACATTGTCACGTGATTTATGACGTCATTCGCTTTGTACCTAAGCTTCGAATGGGGGGAGGGCGGGGTGGGGGGGGTGGGGTGCTTTAATTAGCTGCAACTGGTATCTTGAACAGCGGTCGTTTTCTTCTGCCTATTCTTCTTCTTGTTCTTCTTTTTCTTAATCTTCTCTGTCATCATCATCATCATCATCATCATCATCATCATCATCATCATCATCATCATCATCATCATCATCATCATCTTCTTCTTCTTCTTCTTCTTCTTCTTCCTCTTTCCGTCTTTCTATGCGACTATTCGCGTACTCTTCTGTCCCTCTGTTTGTCTGTTTGTGTGACTCCGTGTTTGTCTCAGACACTGTCTGTTGCTGATTCTTCTTTCTTTTTCTTTCTTTCTTTCTTGTTTCATACATCGCTTCCGCGCAGTGTTTCATCGATGAGTGATTTTGTTGAAATTTGAACGGACGCGAATTAAGCCTTCGGGGAATTCCACAGTGACAATTAAATTTGGCAAAATTGCGAACGGAAGACGGATTGGCACAGCTGCTAGCATCGGCACCAACTTTAAAATATCCCTCGGCGGAGAGGGGGAGCGAATTTTTTCTAAAAAAGCAGTAACGTCTGAGACGAGAAAAATGTAAATTGAATGAGTCGACGTTTACCTTTTTGGTCGACTAATGGATTAATTATTATCTACAAAAGTGGGTAAAACAATGGAGTGACGATTACCTGCTTCGGTTAGATTCTATGGACTTACACCTGCTTGAGCGAGTGAAAATCTCAGATAGAATGCATTAATTCTATTATTTGTTTCAGCTATGTCACCTTATGCGGTCTCGGCACTAATGCATCCATTCATCCATTCATACATGCATCCATCCGTTCGTCCGTCCGTCCATCCATCCAGTTGCTTTTAAAGCGCCTTTTTTGCTTTAATTGTCGAGAAATTTGAGAAGAGAAAACTATCAGTGACGACTTTCTTAGCGCAAAAAGCCGTTTGAACTGCATTATAAATGGTACACATATACTGCAGAGTAGATGCATACTCTCACGTAATGGAGAATTCATTCTGTACCGGCATTTGTATTGTATACAATAGAGTTTTAGAGTATACAATTTGTATTGTATACATAGCATCTACAGCAGCACGGGATATGATAGGTCTTATATGATAATAAGATGTATGCTAAAGATTCTTATCGTCCGCTGTGATTCTGATCTTGACAGAATAAATAGATGATATACTGTGCAGTGGACTGTAGAGAAACATACCGTTTTAAGCATCAGGTCACTGTTTGTATAAATAACTGTTATTATTTGCATAGGCAAGTGTGTATGTGGGCGTCTGTGCAAGTGTGTTTGCGTCTGCATGTATGTGTGTGTGTGTGTGTGTGTGTGTGTGTCTTGTCTTGAGTGTCTTTTTTCCCACTTGGGGATCTGGTTGTCTTCGCTTGTCTTGTCTCTGAGTCAAGATTTCTCGGGGAAATCGTTTTCGTCGGACTGACTTCCGGTTCGCTGGCGTGTCTCAATCGCTCCACTTCCGGCGGAACCGGAACCGGAAGCGGAAGCGGACTCGTCGACGCCGCGCTGAAACGAGGCTACCGATACCTGGAACTAACGGTCGTCGAAGACGATGGCGGAGGAGGAGGAGGAGGAGGACACTTCCGCCTGGAAAACGACTGCGACGCCGCCGCCGCTGGGGGGACGAGGGAGCGACCTCTCCCTCCACCTTGTCGACATCCGCAGATACGCCCTCGCCCACCGACGAGACGTCTTTCTCGTCTCTCTGCTTCCGGTCACGTGCGCCGCTCAGACAGGAAGCGACGTCGTCGCCGCCTCCGTCGACAGCGCATGCGCGGCGACGACGCGTCGACTGATGGCGCTGGTCGTCCGTGTTCTTGGATACTGTTGCCTGGCAACGCGCGCCCTAGCGACCGGCGCCGTGCGAGAGTTGCTGTCGGTCGGTCGGAACGTGGTCGTGACGATCGGGGGCGGGAACCTCGTCGAGAACGAGAACAAGAACGAGTATTTTCTCAGGAATGACGTCACGCGAACGCGCCTGGACGGAAGCGGCGACCGGAAGCGAGTCCTGGACATGGCGGAAGAGGCGACAGAACGCCACCGCAGCCTCGACCGGTCGGCCTTGACCTCGCTGACCTTGGACCTGACGACGACGACCGTCGGTCGGTCGCCAGAGGGCCGATACGGCGGTCCGATGACGTCAGCGACCGCGGTGGGAGGGATGCTGTCCGTGTCGTTATTCGTCGTCGGTTGTTTGGCGGGAAGAGCGATCTGCCACCGTTCGACGCGCAGGCGCAGACTCTCGTTGCCATGGAGACTGTCGCCCGTGGCAACGAGCAGGGCGCTTCTCTCGATGGCCGTCGTCATCGCCGGGGCGACGGCGATTGCGGCGTACTGCGCATGCGCACTCGTCGTCGGCGAGAATCTGTGGCGCTTCGACGCTGACGTCATAGAAGACGATGACGACGACGACGATGATGACGAAACGGGACGAAGATGTCGTTGCTACGCGACGAAGGACGCGACGACGGACCCGGAGTCCGCCTGT
The DNA here is from genome assembly GCA_018105865.1 of Metaphire vulgaris. Taxonomy (NCBI): domain Eukaryota; kingdom Metazoa; phylum Annelida; class Clitellata; order Crassiclitellata; family Megascolecidae; genus Metaphire; species Metaphire vulgaris. The sequence goes on from CM030834.1 coordinate 22,408,757, forward strand.
GGCGAGCTTCGGTCGAGGCTGCGTCGATGGTTGGGTCGACCGGGACGCTTCCGGGTCAACATCCTCGTTCTTCATTCGACGCTCTGCTGCGATGACGTCACTTCCGTTGCCGCCCTGGCGAACGCCGGGTCGTTGCGACGCGCCGTCGCCCTGCGTCACTCGGGAACTCCGCTGACCGGAAGCGCCGGTTTCCGGTCGTTCTTCTCCTGCCCGGAAGTGCTCGTGACGTACGTCGTTGCGTCACGCGACGAGGGTCGCGTCGTCACGTGGAACCGCGTCGGCGAAGGTCAGGAGGTCGTGTTCGAGGAGGACGAGTTTCCGATGGACTCGAACGTCGTGGTCAGCGTCGTGACCGCCTGGAACCGGTGGATGCAGGTGTTCGCAGGTAACATCCACCGGTTGATCGAGGCCGGCGACGACCTGTACGTCCGGGGAACGGAGAGCCGGTCCGGAAGCGGTCTCGCCTACGTCAGTCGCAGTCCGGACGCCGTCGGTCACTCGTGCAAGTCCGGAATCCCCGTCGACGTCATCAGTAGCGTCACGTGGAATGACAGCGCCCAGAATTACCATGCCAACGCTCTCACCAGCAGCAGCAGCAGCTGAGGTCGCTGATTCCAGTTCCGGGTCAAAGGTCAACGGCCCAGAAAGATCTACCGAAGAATTAGTCCTGACCCAGTGTCGAGAATAAGCATGAAACGCCAACCAACCCGGGAGATCCGCGAACGTGACTTGAACGCGAACGTCGCGTGTCACGTGACTCGTCACGTGACGATCCAGACGAATCGATCCGGAAATGACGACATCGTCTTCGGTCGTTCCATCGGATCGACGCAGCGTAAAGTAATCGGATTTCGCCTCGCAGCGTAAAGTACAGTAATCGACGCAAAATTACAGGACGATGTGAAGAAATGACTCTCGCGGATGAATAAAACTAATTAATCTAATTGGAAATAATTATTTTTAAATCGCGTAATCAATCTGTGCAACTGGTCGGGGTTGCTGAGCACGGTGAGCAGTGGCTGGCGCTCAATTGAGCAGGGCCGAGTGCATTGAAGTCTATAGCGGCACTAAGGGGAAGGCACTGATTGCATTTGTCTATATTGGCGGTGAAGAAAAAGATGCCATTCAAAATGTATTTATTCATTGCTTATCACGTCAACAACGACCGATATATCAGTGGGCATAGTTGCCGTCGTCATCATCGTCGTTGACAACGACGACAATAGTGAATATGTTTTAAGTCTATAACTCTATATAATAGAAGGATCATATTGTATATGCTTATTAAGATCCAGACCCAAAATTCAACTCTACTAATCTATATATTCTTTAACTTCTATAGCGCCACTTCGTAATGCACACTAGCATCAGCAGATGGCACTATGCCACGGTATTGCCACCATAGGCTATCATCCGATTGTCCCACCTGATATTCTGGGTTTGGAATTGTTCTTAAACGATGAGGGTTTGGCGTAATATTAGGCCTATAAGAATATGGGCTAAAGCTTCTGTGGCTAAATTATAAAGTGGCGTCATAGAAGTCGATGACTGCATTGGGTTACTATGTGTGCACGCACAAAGTACAGTATTCTAGACTCTGTATTCTACCATACAAGTCTTCTCTTTAACTATTTATTAATTGTAGTTTTGTTATGCAATTGTTTATAAACCGATAATATCACAATAGCTGCCAGTTGAAACTGCTGCCCGAAAGTGGTTTACAGTAAGTGTCTGTAAAAATAGGAAAAAATGTTGTTGAGCGAAAATTATCGGAGATATTTTCTCAGACTCTCTGTCCAATACTATTCGAAGTTCCCACTAGTTGCAGAAAAATAATTATTACTGTCGATTGAAAATCTAGATTTGTTGTGGCCTGCTTGATTCAATTTCATTCGCTATAGTGTGCGTCGCGCGATTTCATTCGCCAGGTGTCGCTTCCTTCGTTGCTTGCATTGGCGGCGACAGTAAAAAGTTAATAATTCAATAAAATCCCGAACGCGTCACACAAGAATCGCGTCGCTCGAACAAAACTGTCCTCCGTCTTTGCTTACGTCATCGTTTCGATCGATGACGTAAGTTCCGGAAGTGGCCGAAGTTGCATCGGACATTTCCGACGATCCGTACCTGGAGTCGAGCGTGCTCCTGTCGTTCTTAAAGACCTGGTCACTGCCGGGGGTGAGTAGTTTTCCTGAGTTGGAAAAGAATGAGAGTTTTTCGGAAGACGGTCTCTGCTGGAGTCCCTTCTTTTTCCGAAAGTCTCCTGGATGAGTTTTTATGGACTCCGAAGTCTCCTCGGACAATAGATTCGTTGCGATAGACCGAGACGAACGTGTCTCGGGATATGAAAGTCGTTGGACGTCCGACAAATAACTGTTTCGCTTTTCAAACGAACCTGTCAATCAAAAACATAACTGAGAAGTCTTTTTCAAAATTAGATTTCAGTACGAATATGAACTTTTCCTTCGCTACAAACTGGAAAACTCTCGATTTTGACTGGATTTCGTGTTTCACATCCATACGGCGCTATGTAAATCATCTCAATTGTAATATTTTAACAAATCACTTTGGTCTAGCAAATGGCCTAACAGGACTATTGCCTATTTAGTGTTCGTTTGGCTGACAATTGCTTATTCGCTTTTTCAGTGTTTGCGTGAAGCACTAAGATCGGGAATCTATTGACAACATCACTCCATGCATTTAGCACAACAGTGTAGTATATTTGTAGGGGAAATTAGTGAATTTCTGGTCACTGCCTACTGCAACCCCCCTCAAAAGGGGTGGATGGGTTTCGTGCTGCTGCTGCTATTAACATATTTAGCATAGTAAAACAAGTACAAGTTCTTCTCCCCGCCCCACTGTACCCCCCCAGGGCGCGATTTGTAGGGGAAAGGGGGGAATCTCTCCCACTGCCCAACTGCACCCCCTACTGCTACATCCCCCACCACTGCATCCCCCACTGCTACATTTCCCAACAACTACATCCCCAAGCTCGACATATCCCCCCACTGCTCCAGGCCACAAATCGCACCCTGCCCCCCCATTGGTCTGACTCCCAAATACTATTGCAGTGTTCATTGGTTGTCCTGGATTGGTTCATCCAGCCACCATAATCTTGCTCAACTCCGGCACGAATTCGACCCGCAGTGGTTGACCCACCCCACCCACCGTATTATTCTGACAGTGGCGCTACAGAAGTTAATAGATCTGCTTTGCCGTTAGATCGCATCTTATCCGCTAAACGAATGGAAAGCAGTGGAATTTGCTCGTGTAAAATATGAATGCTTTTTAGGCCGACAAACCACCTTGTCTATAGCTATTTCAAGAAAGATTAAGCGCATATATATATAAAAATAAGCAGCTACCGCTGTACTGCTTTCCGGGGCGCTGTATAAGTTTACGAGATTTTACTTACTTTAATCCATCAACCGACTGGTCGTATGGCCTACTTCTGTGGTGGTCGGAGGAGGAGGGACCTGAGCCGTGCTCTGCCTCGCTTGGACCCCGTCCGCTGTCCACGCTGGAACTCTCTCTGTCTCCATCGACCGTCCACACTCTCATCGCGCTAACATCTCGTCCGGATATAGCGGTCGTCTTCAAAGCAAAAACACAAACGAAGCAACAGTTTTCATAGTTAACCCCTTAACCGTGTATTTAACTGTAACTCAATGTAAAATGGACAGATATATCCGGGATCCCCAGTTAAGGGGTTAAATGTCACCTGTTACCGCTATCATCATCCAGTCTTGCAATAACACTTCCATGTATAACTGCTGCTTCCGTACAGTTTTTACTGCGTCATGCACTTTCATCTCTTTTCCGTGTCAGAGGCAACCGAAGACGCTAATAGGAATTTCATATGTCACGACCTGCAATACCAACTGTCCCCTCCCCCCTTCACCTGTTCCCCTCGTTCGTTTTCCGTTCGTTCACCTGGATGTCATCAGATCACTTTATTCTCAAGCAGCAAACAAACACACTTGGCAGTCATCATCATATCCAGGCCCTTCGGAAATTCATGGCAAAACATCTGTGAGGAAATGGAATATCCAGTCGTTACCAAGATAATCTTTCCAAATGTTAAGATATATATATATATATATATATATATATATATATATATATATATATATATTATAAAGTATGCAATGATCAAAAGGCAGTCTGTGGTGCTAAAGGTAATTGGCTAAAATAGAAGAATTCTTCTAAGCTGGAATTATGACCGCATGGTGATTTCGGATCTGTTGGTGATCAACTCTTCACTCCGAATGCTTGCACCACGGGAGAGAGAGAGAGAGAGAGAGAGAGAGAGAGAGAGAGAGAGAGAGAGTGAGAGGCAACGAATGGATATTCCTTTTCCTCAAAAGATGTTTTGCCGTAAATTCCCGATATTATTGTCTGGATATGATAACTACTGCCAAGTCGGTCTGTTCGGAGCTTGAGAATAAAAGTGGTGTTACATGTGATGGTTTGTGTTTGTTTGAATCGGTCTCAACGAGAATCTGTCACTGTGAAAACAGGGCCTGACTTACATACAGTAGACTAGTAGAGGATGGTTCAGATAATATTTCCGCGATAACAGATCAACTAAAAGAAATACGAAGCCCGTCCAGAGATAAGCGAATCAATAAACTTCAAAACCCCGAATCAAGAATACTTGAAATACCTTTGCAAAATGACACACGGCCTGCCTGTTAAATGTGACACCACAACAACGAAAGTCGATACAACCACACTACACTACGCATCACTATATACCGTACTACTACTACTACTACTACTACTACTACTACTACTACTACTACTACTACTACTACTACTACTACTACTACTACTACTACTACTACTACTACTACTACTACTACCACCTACCACCACCACCACTACCATTACTATTACCTACCACCACCACCACCACCACCACCACCACCACCACCACCACCACCACCACCACCACCACCACCACCACCACCACCACCACCACCACCACCACCACCACCACCACCACCACCACCACCACCACACCACCACCACCACACCACACCACACCACCACCACCACCACCACACCACCACCACCACCACCACCACCACCACCACCACCACCACCACCACCACCACCACCACCACCACCACCACCACCATTACTATTACTATTACCATTATTATTACTACTACTACTACTATTATTATTATTACTACCATTACTATTACTATTACCACCACTACACCACCTATTATTATTACTACTAGTCTACCACTACCACCACCACTACCACTACCACTACTACTAGTCTACTACTACTACTACTACTACTACTACTACTACTACTACTACTACTATTACTACTACTAGTCTCAGTGGCGGCTCCACCAGGCCAGGGGGCCCGTGCCCCCATTGAGAGCCTGGCCCCCAGCGGCCCCCCAGTTGGGACCTATACTTAATGCTATATACATTAAACAACAAATGGTTGGTCCCCATGATTAGAAGTTGCCCCCCAACGGCCCCCACTTGCCAAACTAGAGCCGCCACTGACTAGTCTACTACTACTACACGGACGGTCTCATGTTTTTCAATTTGTTGGCTGTGCATTTCCATAGTGTGAGTTATTTATTCGAGGTGTTTCGTTACAAAGTGACACCCATGTTATTTTTGGTGTTGATATCGACTTAAACTCAAAAGCTCATCCCAATGGACTTCGCATGCTAAGATAAAAATTCCATAAACAGATTGGCACATCTTGCATTGAAATTTTGCCCCAAATATATTCGGTTACATTCTATATAAGTAGGGGGCCTAGCGGCTGCAAAAACTTACTACAACCTAGAATCTTGTCAGGTTTTGGGTCAATTGTCAAAAAATACCCTATTGTCTGATGCTGGAATTCGATTGGACAATAAGAGAATGCGTTACGGGCAGAATATTATGTGATCCGAACTGCCGACGGACACTGGAAAAAGCTTATTCCAGTGAAATGCATATAACGCCCGAGGCGAGAAAGGTGACTGTTTACTAAAACGTCCAAACAATTCATTATTGTGTCATCGACACGAAATAATCCGAATAATTTATTGTCTCCGAATTTTCTCCCCAAAAAGAGGTATTTTCGGGTGGAGCATTGGAGGGCGATGAAAGTCGCTAAATATCGGGCTTGAACCATTAATGAAGTTTGGAGGCTGGAAATCTCAAATTGACCAATCGCGGCCGATAGATCATCAGAGCATCGCCCGGGCTGAGCTGGTTATTGGTCAGTTTGCGCCGTCAGCCTCCGAATTTGTCTCTTGGGCCAGGCCGTGCCGTAATATATATATATACATGGAACCTTAGAGGGCGGCGGATAGCTGGCGGCGCAGGTAGGGTAGGCAAAGATAATTCCGGCGACAGATGCGCGGATGATTTTTCTCTCTCTCTCCTGGCTTTCAAATCATCATCATCTTCGTCATCTGGAACCGATCATAACACGTGACATGTAGGCCTAAACTCAGCCGCCGGTGGAGATTTTGCGATGCAAATAAAGGATGGCGGAGAGGGGTGGGTAGCAGGGGGTTACGATGGCCGAAACGGGTGGATGAGTTTTTTCTAAAAGGTGCGTGACAGAAGTGATGAGAAAAACAATCAGAGTTCGTCGTATACAGTAAGTAAGTAAGACTTCGGCAAGGATGGTTGCAAAAGTCAGGCTCTACGATAATTAACTCGATAATTCACTTTTCGGATTTTCAGCAAATGGCACGAATGGGAGCAACGCTTTAACTGACTGGATCATTTCAGTTACAGGGTCGTAGCGACGGGGGGGGGGTATGTCGGTATATATATTTATATATACCCCCCACCCACAAAAAGTAGACTACTTTAAAATTGTTATGTGTTTTTTACAATTTTCAAAGTTTTTAGAGATTTATACCCCCAAATCACATTATACCCCCCCCAAATCAAATTCTTGGCTACGCCCCTGTTCAGTTATTAGATATATTTTCCATTTAGATTTTATTCGTTTTTTTTACTTTAATCCTTACGGCGTATTTATCTATACAGTGTCAAGTAACCATCTAAATAAAGTCTTTTAAAAATAATAATGATAATTATATATATATATATATATATATATATATATATATATATATTTAAAATTTAAAACATAGTAAACTCACTTTCGAATGGAATTTGTTTTTGTTCGAATCCTTCGCTGCAGTTGTGAGCGAGCGGGAGGAATACCTCCCTTGGTCCCTCTCCTCTTTTTCCCCTCCTCTGACCACGGGAGTCGGCCCAGGTGGAGCCCCGTATGACCCGGTGGGGTCCATGTCGACTTTTGACCTCACCAGTTTCTTTCTGTACCGATTCCTGGCGCGCCACGCGATGCAGAAAATGGCCGCCAGTAACAAGATGGCCGCGAAACCGGAAACGGAAGCCACGCAGACGATGACGACCAGATTGGGACTGGTCGACAGAGGGCCGTTGCTAGGCAATGGCGAGGAGGAGGAGGACTCTACGACGATGATGGATAGGTTGGCGGAGGAGGACAACTGCGGATCCCCCAGGTCGGTCACGTGGACGACGAGGTCGAAGACCCGGTGAGAGATCCAGGACAGATCGTCGGCGACGTAGACGATTCCACTTCCGGTGTCGACGGAGAAGAATTCCGTTTCCGTCTCGAAGCGGAAGCGGAGTTCGGCGTTCCGTCCGGCGTCCGCATCGTCTGCGATGACCCGGGACGCATTCTGACCGGAAACCAGTGCATTGGGGACGTATACGCTGCTGCTTCCGTTTCCGGCGCCGGGAAACCGGATCGACGGCGCGTTATCGTTGACGTCATCTATCCGAACCGTGACGTCGGCCGAAGAGGTCAGCGCGGGGTCACCGAGGTCACGTGCCACCACCGTGAACCTGTAGACGGATCTGGCCTCCCGGTCCAGAGTCCTGGTCGTCGAAATCGTTCCGGATCTCGAGTCCACGGAGCAGCAGGAGGAGTCGCCGGGCGCGGAGGAGGACAGCGCGTAGGCGACGGCGCCGTTGAGTCCGCGTTCCGGATCTGCAGCGGAAACGGATCCCAGGATGCGGTTCGGCGGAAGGTTTTCGGCGATCGCAAACGAGTAGGAACCCGCTTCGAACGCCGGCGTCACGTCGTTGACGTCAGAGACGGTCACGTGCACGACGGCCGTCGAGTACCTGGCAGGTGTTCCGCGATCTCTCGCCTCCACCTGGACGCGCAGCGAAGGTGTCGCTTCGTGATCGAAAGAAACGTTCGTCCGGATGAAACCGGTTTCCGGATCTACGCGGAACAGCGTCGCTCCGTCGCCGACCAGGGCAAACGTCACGTGACCATTTTCACCCGAGTCGGGGTCGGTTGCCCCCACCCGCGCGACGGCGGTCCCGACGCGGTTGTTCTCCGCCAGAGTGACGTCATAGATGGAACGGTCGAAGACAGGTGCGTTGTCGTTGACGTCTGTCACCCGGACGTGCAGGACGCTTCGATCGGTCAGCTGCCAATCATCGCCCCGATCGGAGCAGACGACGATGACGTCATATTCGCTGCGGTTCTCGTAGTCAAGGTAGCGGCGAGTTACCAGTTTGTACCTTCCGGTCTGAACTCGGGTCAACCGGAATGCCTCCTCCTCCTCCTCCTCTTCGTGGGCGTCCAGTTCGCAGGATACGTTTCCGTTCTGTCCTTGGTCGGCGTCCGTGGCGGATACGAGGGCCACGAACGTCCCTGGGTCCGCCCCCTCCGTCACCTCGGCGACGCCGTCAGTCGTCATCGTATTGACCGTCACCTGCGGCCGGTTGTCGTTGACGTCATCGATCGCTACGACGACGGTGGCCGAGGCGGACAGACTGGGCACGCCCGCGTCGACGGCCGTCACGGTCACGGCGTACGACGGAACGGTTTCGCGGTCTAGTTCCGCCCTCGCCAGGGTCAGGTTTCCGCTGCGTCCTTCCAGGCGGAAGAGCGACTGTCCGGACGCCGGAGTGACGGCGCCGAGTTCGTACGTCACTCTTCCGCCGACGTCTTCCGTCGCGTCCAGGTCGGTGGCCGTGACCGCGACGACCCAGGCACCTGCCGTCGAGTTCTCGAGCAGGTGAGCAACGCCGGTGGACCGGGCGAACACAGGCGGGTTGTCGTTGACGTCACCGACCGTGACGTCGACCAGCATCCACGCCGAACGACCTGGGTTGCTTCCGTCTAGCGCCGTTACGTTCAGCAGGTAAGCCGCTTCCGTCTCGCGGTCGAGGCGGTCGACGACGACCAGCATCGGCGTACCGGAAGTGGTGGTGGGCGGAGCCTTCAGGTCGAACTTCCGGTCGGCGTTTCCGGCGACGATGACGTACTTCCGGACGCCGTTCGACGGAGAATCGGAGTCGACGGCCGCGGGAATGACGAATCCACTTCCGGGAAAGACGGATTCCGGGATCGTCAATGACGTCACCGGAACCGGAAATGTCGGGGTCTGGTCGTTGAGGTCGACGACCTCGATCTGAACGGAGACGAAGAGGAAGTGGATCGACGGACCGACCACCACTCCCAGGGGAAGGAGGCACGTCTCCAGGCCAGGGCAAATGACGTCACGGTCGATTGGCAGTTTCACCTGCACAGGTTCGAACGCAACAAAACCGGTTTGTATTGTTATCTATATGCTGTTGATATGACGATACAGGCTGTAGTTAAGTGCAGACCTAGCGATTATGTTATATGATAGTTACTTACAATATCAGAAGCAATTTACTTGAGTTAAACAATCAGCTTTCAAATGTAAATCACCTCTTCTGCAGTTCATCTTAATGCCTCTCTGTTAGTAACCGACTAACGTAATGAATAAAATGAAAGAATAAATTAAAGAATGAATGAATGAATGAATGAACGAATGAGTGAAGAAACGAACGAAAAGAATGACTGACTGACTGACTGACTGACTGACTGACTGACTGACTGACTGACTGACTGACTGAAGCGATCAGCTATATATCACTCACTATTAGAAAGACTTACTCTAAGAATCGATGTGACGTCATCGATGGTGACGTGAGTCAGCGTCACTCTGTTTGACGGTTCCTCAAAGAGACCAAACCGCAGCTGCGACAGGTCACCGGCCGGATAATACCTGTCCAGGTGTACGTCTTCTATGACATTCCCAATGACCATTCCCGCCGGAGTCTCTTCCATCAGTCTATACGTGACCGCAGTCACCTGCGACGCGTCGTCCTGCGTGACGGCGGCTGCTGTCACTCCCCACGCAGCGGCGACCGCCAATACCGACCTCAGCAGCCGATGTATCATCGTTTGTGGAATGACGCTGCCTTCTGATGATCCAGAAATTTAAAGCCTAGATTCACCTGCAAAGGTAAGATTACAGAACGCAAAATTAATATGGATTGTAATGGAATAAAATCGAGCGAAACAGTCAAGAAGAAAAGTACAATTGGAGGCGAGCACAGAACCTAATACGCTAACGAACGTTGTTTAACGTTTCGCAAGAACATCACGTTCATTTTAACATAAATACTATACAGGGTGGCGCAAAAAAACCGGACTAGTCACATTTTGGTTTGCATCTAATATAATATAGCCCAGTTTTTTGCGCCATCCTGTATTTGTCCGAAGTGGTAGGCCCCTATGGGCTCTGGGCCTATTGGTATGTATTTATTTTTGCCTTGATTTTTTATTTCCTCTTAATACAACATTCTGTTGTCGACGGTTGCAGATTAAAAAATGACGGAGGCTCGTCACGCGTAAGATTCGTGTCATTCGTATATAGAATCAGCGTGAACGTGAAATAGCTCGTAATTTCCGTCAAACTTGACGGAGATAAATTTCGCCGACCGACCGCCCGCTGCGCTTTGCATTTCCGCCAAACCTCACACTCGCATTAGGCTGGAAATTTCGCCACTTCGCCGTGCTGCTGTTAGGCGCCTATGCATGCTGAGTTTCTTTACACGAACGAGCGGGGTCAAATCTCATTATTACCCGCCCTGCCACTACTCACCCTCGCCCCACCCCACCCCGCACCTCTAATTCTCCGACGAGTCAAATAGATTTTAATCTGTGGGGGTCATGCGACTGACGTTGCGTGAAGCCCCCGGTCACCGGATTTTCTCACGCCTTGCGCCGCGAAACGGTCAAAGGCATTGTTCACCCGATGTGGGTGTCAACTGTTAAAAAGAAGTAATTGTAACGTAACAAAGTAACAGGGTGTGCTTTATGGTTGAAGGGCCTATAGCGTATAGGCTTCTTAATGGCCGTTAATTCTGACTCTAGTAGTTTGCTTTTATGTTCAAACTCTCCCTGTGGAAAAGTTTCGTCATAAATTGGATTGATTTTTAAACGTTTCCTCTATAATTAAATAAGACTTTTATTCGTGCTTTTTTCCGAGTCTGGTCCAATCATTATCTTTATAGGCTACATACGCAGCTAGTAGCAACCAAAAAGTACACTCAGTATAGCCATACACGTTAATTAAAGATAGATTTACATGTATTAGTTTCTGGAAAAGAAATCGCGAGACACAATATCAAACCTTCGATTTATAACAGGTCCACTATTAATAGACATTGTCTTAGATGAGTCACACAGTGTCTCTGTTAAACTCCCTGCACTACCTCTGGTAATGTTTTATAAGACAGAACAACTGTCGGCATGAAAATATAACGCGGAGTTATATGCTGCAAAGCAGCAACAAAGTATTTGTATAGCCAACTCTTCTTCTGAATTATCGCTAGAAAGCGCCAATGATGTCTAAACTTTCCTTTTATTCTATAGTGTGTCGGAAAGACAGAGAAATAGGTCTCGTGACCTGACTTGACATGACATAACATGACACGACACGACACGACATGCTAAAGAAGGAATGTTTTCGAAACGTTTTTCGTTTTCAGATGAAGACGCATATTGGAAAATAATATTGACTAGAGTTCTCTGTAAACAAGAAAAGCTTCTTATACGCGGTAAAAGCTTAATCCAAAATCAACACAAATTAACAGATCGAAAAAGTCCATGACAAAAGATTTCCTTCGCCCACAAAAAGACAGTACAGTAACATGGCTTACGGCAATGTTCACAGCGTCTACTAGTTGATGCGTGACGAATATTGGCACTTACGGCATTAAATGGCAAAATCGGTTGCTTAAATATTTGCACATATGCATGGGTGTGCGATTCTCTACGAAAGGAAATCAAATTTTTTCTCATCTAATTGAACCGCCCCACCCCAAAAATCTCAACTAAATGTCAAAATGTTTACTTCTATTAGAGGCTCTGGCCTATCCCGGTGTGGGCAGCGGGGGTTCATTAAGCCCCCCCTCTACGCCAGCCACTTTTAAAATTCTCGCATGCAAATGTGTAGCAAACGGTGACATGACTTATATGTCAAAGATTACATTTAAATCACGAACAACTGGAATGGATGACTGATACAACCACCTGTGAACCTATAATTACACGTGGCCTCAGGAAGTAAAGTCATGCATTGAAAGTCTAAATAGGTTTAAGTCTCTTTTTGTGTCACGTGTACACTGTAGGGCCCTATAGCGGTCAAGTCTTTTATGCGTGGAAATGACTAAGTAGGTCGACTAGTGTCATTTATGTGCATATAATAATATGCCCAAATTTTTTTGAAAGGTTTATTACCAAAGGCATGACCGTGATTCAAAGACTAACCAGCTGTGGGACTTCATAATTACAGGATTGACTGGATACGTGTCAGCCGAAAGAAGACATCTAAACTTTTGGCCCACTTTTTTGAATTTCTTGGGTTGATTGATTGATTGATTGATTGATTGATTGATTGATTGATTGATTGATTGTCGTGGTTTGCGAATAGATTGTTGCAAAAGTTTACGTACAATAACAAGTCTTTGAATATGTCGTAGGCGAAAGTTTAATTTATAATATTACTGTAACATTAAAATAGGCTCGATGGAGACAACGGAGAGTTCCAAGCATATCGAAAATAATGACAAAACGATTTAAGTTTCGGTAAGAAAATTAAATTGTCTTGCTAACTATCAGGCCATTTCAGAGGCCATAAGAGGGGCCTGGGCCATTAAAAATGTTCTGTCCATCAGTCCCGTAACTCTTAATATGAATCTATCAGGTGGTTTAACAGGTATCCAGATAAACAAAACCAGATATATATTAATTAGAGAAATTATAATGCATCACTTATAAGAAAGAAAATATTAACTCGCAATAAGGTGTTACATACATAAATAAATTTTCATTTATACGGGTCTATTATTTTTAGGCCCCTTTTTAAGCAGAGACATGGGCCAAGTGGTCCGCCTGCCCCCCATGACACGACAATACCTGCAACTCCCCCCTCATGGTTTCATCTGGATCTCCCAAGACTGGATATATGGAAACTATGATCGGTCATTGGTTACCAGTGGCGGTTCCACCATGTTGATGACTGGGGATGCATCCCCCCACCGGAGTTTTTTTGGTTGTCAGCCTATTTTTCCGGCAAGGTTTATTAACATTTAGTCGGCAAAACCACTAAGATTTGCCTTTTCCGCTCATTTAATTCTTTTTTCTTAACTTTGCATCCCCCACCAACTTTCTATAATTTTTTCATCCCCCACCAAGAATTTATTCCTGGAACCGCCACTGTTGGTGGTGGCCACTTACCTGTCGTTGTCTTTTCGTAGGATCGTTTTTTGAAACTGAAAAACGAAGCCGACAGGTTTTTCAACCCAAAAAAGACCGAATCTGAATCGCACGCCACCTGTCGGCAGAAATATTAAACGCCTCTCGGTTCATCATCTCTCCGATGACATCGCCAACGCGGCCTCTGTCATGTCAGCTGCACACCGCCATCGACTCTTATGGCCATTGACTAGATCAGTTAGCTTGGAGCCCCTGGCTGCTTCTCTGTATGTCTCTGTCTCTATCTCTGTCTGTCTGTCTGCCTGTCTGTCTGTTTCTGTCTCTGGCTGTCTCTGTCGATGTTATTCGTTCGCCCTTACCTCAGGGCTTGACCGCCACCCAGGGTTTGTGTGCAAAACCCAACTGTAGCAGAACAATTCTCGACCAGTCCAACGCACCAAATTTAAGTTAAACCGAGCGCCAGTCAGGCTTAAACTGACTTAAAACGCTCAACCAAACAAACTACGATAAAATACCTTGAGGCTACGAATCGATAAATCTGCTTGGTCTTCTTACTCCGTTCCGCGCTCGACGACACGTTGGTCTGTATCGGATACAGTCAGTTCCTCTGTGCGACTCTCTCTCTCTCTCTCTCTCTCTCTCTCTCTCTCTCTCTCTCTCTCTCTCTCTCTCTCTCTCTCTCTCTATTGTTCATTGTCTGCCTGTCTGTCTCTCGTTATTTATATACCTTGGCAATCCGTTGCATTTCTTTGCTGGAAAAGACAAGCAAACAGGAACACACAGTTGCTCATGGCTCTCTCTCTCTCTCTCTCTCTTTCTCTCTCTCTCTCTCTCTGTGTGTGTGTAACTTACCGCTGGCAAATTCATTAGACAACCAGCCCACTTACTCACTTACTCGCGAATCGAATATTGTAGCCGCAGCAGTGGCAGTTATACCCATCGCCTGATCCTTTGATCTGCGCCAATTGCCAACAAATGTTGCGACGGAATCTGTCCTGGAGTTATTTACTCGTTGACAACAACAACAACAACAACAACAACAACAACAACATGCATACGATATCTACAATTAAAGATAAGGAATTACTGAGGGGCGCTGCCTTGATGCCTTGCCTTGGCTGATGTCGATTCTTAATTAATTAGAGGAGAGAAAGGTACTTGGGGTGGGGGTCCTCGAGCCCTTCTTTTTGAGAGGTTAGGGAAGGGGATGGTAGAGGAGTTGGACCCCTCGCTTTTTCAACCGTGTTTACGCCCATGAATGTGAGTCATCTTGATTTCATCTAATATCATTTTTCAAGCGCAAGTTCTTTATACAATTAAGACCGGTCAATTGTTGCTAATTTGATAACAGATAGCCTATTTGACACAAACTTGCTGTATCTGTAGCCCAATTGGCAGACATAATCTAATCTAACATAATCTAATTATAAACTTCTATAGCGCCACTTCATAGGCACACACAATCGCACAAGATCCAATGATATCAGGGCGAAGACAAGCAGACGACAATCTTCGGTTGATAAGCACATATATATACACAAAGATATATATATAGGCCTATATATAATATATACATACAAAACGTATGTATAATATATACATATATATATACATATATATATATATACAAACTTTAAAATCCCATCTGTACTAAAATATCTATTTCCTATTCTAATCGAATAGCGTTCAAGTAAGTAAGTAAAGTAAAATCTCGTAAATTTCTAAAGCGCTTCCAAAAGATGCACCGAAGTAGCTCCTTATTCCTATGCGCTTCAAGCGTCTAAGCCCTTCGTGATCTGTGAACAACTGTACACATTTTCAATTACTCCATCTGACCCCCGTCGACCTTTTCCGTGTCATAGATTAGTCGTTCATTCAAAGGACTGCGAGCAAAGAATTCATGTCCATGGATATTTTCACTTATTTTGAGCTGCCGAGCCTGCCGTACATAACTCAAAATATGTACAGTACATGGCATGTGTATAATTTCAAAAGTGACTGCATAAATTTCGGGGGTATAGAAAGTAATAAAGCTGTGGCACCCGTAATCGCAAGTTCCGTAATCATCACCCTAACCCTATAAGTCAGAAAATTTGTATTCTCGTCATGCAATATTTCCTTCTTCGAAACTCTAAAAATGCGCCATATCATGAATATCTTTATGTAAGTTTTTTCGACAAAATTTGATAAAATCACAAAATATTGGATTCTTTTATAGACCTGCACGATTAAGAAACGAAATGCAGGCATTTAGTTTACTGATTTCGACGATTATTGTCTAAAACGGGTAAATTTATTATTAGTGCGGCGTCATTTCATAGACACATCGTGCGTTCCCATAGACAGTTAAATAGATGATGTCTATAAACATGCATTCCTCGGTTAATACTCATGTGATTTCGCTCTAAGATATTTGCAGTGAAAGCTAACACCTCGTGACCTCTCTCACATCATCTCATGATCTCTCTCGTGCCACTCATGTCACTTGTTCCAACATATCAAAACATCCTTTTGGCCTTCAGCTGTTCAGCTCTAAAATGGATTAGGACAGGGAGTTATGTATATATTGGCAGCTGGACATTAACCCCAAGTGGGATAAATGCATGCCAATCGATCCATAAGGTAAATATTTCCACGGCTCATTGGATATTGTGAAGTCAATTAACTCCATAGGCTACGCCTTGATCGGCATGTACTGTACTGTACATTCAGAGCATGATGATGCCATGCATGGATAGCCGAGGCGTTATCTTGAGACTCTTGTACTGTACAGGGGAGTAGCGACGGGGGTATATCCGACTACATCGGTATAAATACCCCCCTTCAAAAAAATCAGGCTACATTAAAGTTTTTAATAATGTTTTTTAAGATTTTCAAAGTTTTTAAAGATTTGTTCCTCCCCACCAATCGCATTATACCCCGAAATCAAATTCCTGGCTACGCCCATGGTACTGTATAATTTTTTCCTACGAGTTTCATCCATCGCGACGCATTTTAAGAACAGAAACACATTTTTCAAACCATTCTGTATTTTGCTTTCTTATTTTACAAAGAAAATGTTTTCTGAATCACATTTCGAAAAGTGAGTGATATCAACGCTTCAAATAGAAACAACAAAATAAGGGTTTGACAATGTCAAGTGCCAATACTGTTACGCCTAGGGCGGCCCGAAAAACTGACCGTCCGTAAGGTATAGTTTTATTGTCAATAATTTCCGAATATAATACTGCTTGAAAAACTAACGCAAGTATATAGGCGGTTTAAAAGATTTTTAGCCAAAGCAAGAACAAATTAAATACTGTGAGTATAAACGACGAAACCTTAAATTCAATTTAAAGCACAGCAGATGGGTTTTAAGAGCAGGTCTTCGACAGTGTTTAATCTAGGCCGTTTCCGGGGGGGGAATTGCCCTTTCCCCGGAAATTTCAATTCCCCTCGGAAATTTTGGCATACTACATGGACTAACAGCAGCCCCCTAGCAGAATTCCCCCGCCCGGTTTTGTCAGTCCACCCCCTCCCTCCTTCCGGGAGTCCAGGAGTCTAGATTAAACACTGGTCTACGGATGATAGGCCTAGCGGAGTGTGGTTCTTCAATTTCTCGACGAGCATTTGCCTCCCGCTCCCCTGATGGCGCTCAGCCACGACATCTGGCAGTGGTTGGACTGACACTGGTCGTCGTCGTGGCACTCCTGTCCGTCTGGCAGTTTCCGGTCGCACTGACCGTCGATCTGGTATCTGGTTGACTTCTGGCAGACGAGAGGATCGCAGCACTGCGAGTCCTTCTGACAAGCCTGACCGAGCTGGACGCAGGGCACGCAAACGCCAGACTGCAATAATTACATACAACACAGCCTGTTCCGTCAAACAGTGTTTATTCTAGGCCTGTTGTTTTTTTTTGGGGGGAATTCCCCCAAAGTTTGAAAATTCCCTCCCCAAAAATATTTGTATATGTTGGCTTGGGGGATGGAAATTCCCCCCCCCCAAGCGTGGAGAGACAAATCTTGTCCCCCCCCCCAAACATTTCAAGCTCCCCCCCAATGTCAAGGTGGCTAGAATAAACACTGTCCGTCAAATATGTCGTCACGTATGGAAAAATGAACGCATGAACGGTTGACGTCGCTTTTCTTGAAAAAGAAATGTTGCGCCTCGATTCGAGGCAAATGTGCAAATTTCGTGTGCAAAAATGCGAGAAACTATGAAATAGACGGCAAATTTGTGCTTTATTCTAGAGAAATTTAACCTGTTTCAATGCCCCCAAGAACATTCTAAACCGTTCGGATATTTTCTGACCTTCAGGGGGGCTGGTGGGGGAGCAACGCGCTAATGGTTGATTGATTAATTGACCGAATGAAAGTCAATGCATAAAATAACGCTGACTCATCACTATTTCCAAACGCCTCAATGATGATGACCTTAAAAGGAGAGTATCCGGTCTCCCAAAAGCAGTGTCCCTTGCCACAGCATCCCGTGATCCCAGAACATGACTCCGATGTCTGTCTGCAGTGAGGCACCTCTGGCAGTCCTGGCAATTTCGGCAGTTTTGACAAGTCTGGCAAGTCAGGCAATTTCCCAACAAGATTCTTCGCAAAATTTCTGCATTAAAAACAGTCAAACATTAATTAGCAACCTGTAAGAACGAACCAGGAAAGCGACAATTACAAGCAAATGGCGAAGCCTGAGTTCATTGTCTACAGTGTAAGATCGAGGCTCGAGGCATACCTCACTGTGCGCGCGCGCGTGTGTGACTGTTTTGTCAGGCATTTGTAATAGCGCCCTGTCAATCGTGGGATGCAGTTTAACGTCAGAAAAACTTTTTATTATTATTATTATTATTATTATTATTATTATTATTATTATTATTATTATTATTATTATTATTATTATTATTATTATTATTACTAGGCTACTATTACCAGGCCTTCAGCAGGCCTCCAGCAGTAGTAGCAGCAGCAGCAGCAGCAGTAGCAGTAGCAGCAGCAGTAGTAGCAGCAACAGCAGCAGCAGCAGCAGCAGCAGCAGCAGCAGCAGCAGCAGCAGCAGCAGCAGCAGCAGCAGTAGCAGCAGCAGCAGCAGCAGCAGCAGCAGCAGCAGCAGCAGCAGCAGCAGCAGCAGCAGAGCAGCAGTAGCAGCAGCAGCAGCAGCAGCAGCAGCAGCAGCAGTAGCAGCAGCAGCAGTAGCAGTAGCAGCAGTAGCAGCAGTAGCAGCAGCAGCAGCAGCAGCAGCAGCAGCAGTAGTAGCAGTAGCAGTAGCAGCAGTAGTAGCAGCAGCAGTAGTAGTAGCAGCAGTAGTAGTAGTAGTAGTAGTAGTAGTGGTAATGACTGATTTGAGATTTGTTTTTACCATAGAGCGCAATGCACTGTATATAGGCTACGTACTTTACTTTGTCCAGTGGACCTCTGTCGTTTGTGACTTCTTCATCTTCTGAAATTGATTAAGAAAAAGCAACTAATTGGTCATTTGGTACAAGTTACTGATCGAATTCCTGTCTATTTCTATGAAACTCCTATAGCGCCACGAGTAAGTCGAGGATGTATGCCTCATGCCTCGTGGATTATGAGAGGGCCTTTTATAGAGTAGATTGAGTTAAACTAATGGGGGCACTGAGCAGACTTGGAGTAGATTGGGGAAAATGTCAAACGTCAAAATGCCTACTTCTGTCGAGATGAAGAAGATCTGAAGGGTGTTGATCATCGTCTTCAATCGCCAGCGCACTTTCCACGTAATCGTCGGTACTCACGTCCGATTCAATTTATATATATATATATATATATATATATATATATATATATATATTATACTATTTTACAGTATATACATATAGTGGCGTAGCCAAGGGGTTTGGGGTTAAACGCCCCTTGGCTGCCGAAAAAAATATTTTAATGAGTTTCTATGCATTTTTAATTTTTTTGACGCGACTTTGGTGATCAGAGTCATCAGACCCCCTTGCTATAAAATATAACGGCTTAAGAGGCGAGGAGCTTTTTTGCTTGTCAGGGAAAAATAGTGGTGATAAAGTTTTTTGCTTGTGAGAAAAAGCTAGCGGTGATGATGTTTTTTTGCTTGTCAAGATTTTTCCAAAGTTGGTCACGGTCAAAACCAAAAACCAAACCCCCCTTCCGGAAATCCTGGCTACGCCACTATATATATATATAGCTTTAAATATAGCTGACGGTTTGCAAACCTGATAGAACTCCGGGCAAAGCTCCGATCAAAACGAGGAAAACGATCAACGGAGACATGCTGAATGGACTTCGATGCTAAACCTGACGTTGCAAAATCGAAAATGATGGACTGTCTGCAGACAGCCGCTTAGCGTAAACATGTTATACGCGGTCATATAATAGGCCTGACATCATTATTAAAGGCCCTGTCTGCTTCAAGGAGAGAAGCTTTTAAATTTTATATTCCAATTTCCTTTCAAATCGACTGTTGATCGCTACCAGAAACTGGATTTTAATTGAAATATTTCTCATTATTATAGGCGTTCACGTGGATGCCAGTTAAATTTGATCTTCTGTCCATCTGGCAGTATATACTGATGCTGTATTCTGATATTTTCTACTCTGTACAAAGTTAGAAACCTTGACGAACTCGTGATAGGCTTATATTTTGTCATGAATCTATGCATACAAGCGATATAAATAACGTCTATGTGTTAGGCTATTTGCCTTAAGCATAACATAGTAATAATGTGCTTTTAAGAGGTTTCGGAGGTTAAGTAAGCCTGTGTGAAGACCACTGTAGTAACTCTCCCACATTCAATATTATATTACAGTTTCAACTGTCACTCTTACCTCGTCCAAACTGTTCCATTTGTCCACAACCCTTGCGATAAAGTTGTTTTCTTTCTTGTACCTCCCCACTTCTTAAACAATTCCCATTTGTGGCCTCTTGTGCTGCTATAGTATGCCAACGTAAAGAATCGATCGTATGGCACATTTACTTTCCCAGTCATTATTTTGTACTGTATGTTTCTATCAAATCCCCCTCTCTATCTCTTCTCCTTTCTAATGTTGTCAGTCCACAATATTGAAGTATTTTTTCGTAGCTTAAATTATGGAGTCCCTTTACCATCTCTCTTGCTCGTCTTTGCGCTTTTACTAAAAGCGCTATAGGCCTATATACATTTTCAAGAATCGATTCTATGCCTGAACACAGTATTCCAGATCTGGCCTTATTAATAATGACTTATATAGTTTTAAGATTATCTCTTTGTCTCGACTCACAATTGTTCTTTTCATCATCCCCATCACACACACACACACACACACACACACACACACACACACACACACACACACACACACACACACACACACACATATATATATATATATATATATATATATATATATATATATATATATATATATAATATGTATATATAAGGCATGTAATGTAAAGTAGGTATCTATATATATATATAGGGTAGGCCTACACATAATGGACAAGCCATGTATAACTTCTTTGTCAACGTCAGCGTACCGGTTGTATAATATAATCAATGATTCGCATCACACCCCTGGCTGTGAGCTACATCTACAAGCATTGTGGTTGGAAATTTTACGTTTAAACATTGAGCTGGCCTGGTCCGTCTTGTCGACGCTTGCCAGACCTTCTGTCAGCGTTGGCAGGTAAGCATGACAGTAATCATTCACGAATTTCTTGTACAAAGTCACGTGTTGCGAAACCGGGTTCTTCTTACAGTTCGCGTTCTGCCAAGGGGTAGCTTCGGCGGTTTTCGAAATCGTCATTTCATTGACGGCGTCTTCCAGCAAACGGAAGTCTTTTCGGCGTTTTACCGCCTCTTTGTTTTCCATCTCCTTCGCCGGTCTGGTGGGTTGATCCGAGTTGCACCTGTCGCTGTAATCAACAGGTACGGACAGGCCTACTTCATTGGCGCCGTTGACGCCGTAGTCCGTGATGTTAGCGTATGAATGTTCTATCATGAAGGAACACTGGGGTGGTGGTGACATGAGCAGCAGCTCCAACTGTGTACAAGAACGCAGCGCCAACAGCGGAGCAGCGAGCTGTTTGGGTCTTACAATGGCTTCCTTTCATCGAAAACTAATCCGCTACTTTCAACCACTTCGGCTACTTCTTCGGCAACGTCGCCATCGATATCAATGCTTCTCTGTGATTTTTCCATTTCAATTTTGCCGGTTTGACTGTAAGCAGTAGGTCTAGTTCTCTTCTCGTCCATCTGCACATCGCCAACAGCATTTCTCTCCCGTTCCCCGCTCTCCCGGGAGTCGATGTTAAGAGAGTTCAGTGTTTCATCGGAAGTGATCGGTAATTCCTGTTTCTTGTTTTCTTCTTTGCAGTCGGTTTTAACATTCTCTTCAACCGCTAAATCGACATCGCTTTCCATTTCTTGTTGTTCTCCGGCGACGCTAGTGTATCTATGTAAAGGCGCGTCCGCCAAGAGACGATGGTCGTCTTGCTCCTCCTCCTCCTCCTCCTCCTCCTTTCTCAATCGGTCTTGACGCCGGCTGTGGCGGAAGTCGCTCTGCTGTGAGCTCCTAATAATCTCCCGTTTCTGGAGGGATTTAAAGGTATATTCTCTGCTGCTGCTGCGGCGGCCTCTTTTCGATCTCCAGAAAATCTGGGGCGACTACTGTCCATCGCCAAATAATACCTTTCCGAATAATAACGACGATCGTTTCCATCCAGTTTCTCCACTTTTCCATCGTCGGCCGGTAGAAATCTCGTGGCATTCGAAGTTCTAGGCGTTAGATAATCGCCGAATTCGAAGCAGATCCTGTTGTTCCTTTCAGAGAAAATTCCGCTGGGAACGACGCAGTTGAAAGCCTGATAGAGGCGTCCGTCCGGGGTTCCGGACGATGAAACCGCTGCCTCGTCGGACTCGTCCATCGGGATCCCTGCGTCCGACTGCATGTATCCGCTGTCACCGTCGCACATATCCGGATTCCCTAATGATCCGGACGTCTGAAAAATCCGCATCCAATCATCGATCTCCTCCTCCGTTTCCGGTTTCCAGTCACGCGTACGCGCCCATTTGGCACCACCACCACCCAGACCGCCGACAGATCCGTCTTCCCTGCGCCTGGACGACGCATCCAGCCAATCCGGACGACGATCCGGACGACCATCATGATGACTGCTCCGGAAGCAGCAATCCGGATCAATGGCAGATCCTTCGTAGAATTGCTTCCTCGGCGCATGACATCGGCCGAGAGAAAGCTGAACCACTTGACGGAGGAGGAGGAGGAGGAGGAGGAGGAGGAGGAAGAGGAGAAGGGAAGGAGGAGGAGGCGACGGGACATAATACATCTCTGCCTCGGTGCAGCAGACGACGTTCTTTCCGTCTTGTCGTCTGCTCGTCTTCTGTCGATCGTCTGCTCCTCCCCGGGCGTCCGTCTTCTCTTTCCCTCTGCGCGTTGTAATAGAATTCGTTATCGAAGTACGCTCCCACGTTGTAACACTCGATCGGCCGTCTGTACGTCTTCCGGACTGCCGACCACGCGTCCTTGCACCCGGAGCACGTGCACTGGTGGTGATCCATCTTCCGATCCAGGCGCCAGATGTAGTCCGGCCACTTCTTCTCCTCCGTTCCTAATTGGAACTCTCTCGAACTGTTCCTCCGTCGTCGTCGTTGGCAACCGGCGGCCTGAAGGGGCGGCAGTGTGGCCGAGAATTCCGCGGAGGAGGAGGCGGAGGCGGAGGAGGAGGAGTGGTAGCAGGCGTCCGGTGGCAACGGGGGATCCGGAACTACGGTGGAAATGAATTCCACCGGATCCGGTTTGGGCGGTGGAAGCAGCGAGTTGGCGCGGTCGCGAAACCAACGAACCGAACCCCGGTTCGATTCAGACCGGCGTCTCGGTGAGGAGAAGAGGCTGGAGGTGGTGGTGGTGGTGGTGGTGGTGAGGGGGAAGGGGTTCCTGGGGCGATGACGACCAGGTGACGGCGGTGGAAACAGCATCTCGATTAGATCGTCGTGTTCTTTGGGAATCGGCTGCGGTCTCCGTCGATCCCCAAGCGAATAATAATCATCCAGTTTCTCTGTCCTCGACGCCTCTTTGGTGACGACATCTAAGACAAAAGACACTAAATAAGAAGCCTTAATTCAACAGAAACTGTTCAGAAAACCTCCGTTTAGGCCTATACTGTCTGTGCACAAGAGACTCTCCAAGTGTAGTTCTCTGCCGGTCGCTAGGTGGCTTCACCAATCATTGATGAGTTTGATCACCACAAATCATAACAATTTTGCGATATAGCCTCTGATGCAACACCCCCACCCCACCCCAACCCCCCAATTTATAGACTCTCTGTCGACTATTCTAGGAATAAAACTGTGTATGTAATCTATAATTATTGCAAATCTTTATTCTGCGAACGATAGAAAAGGAAATGGCGTATATAAGTAATACAAGAACATATATCTAGTTTTCTACTCAGTGCAACTTGTAATCCCGAACACGCTGTTAGCCCTTCTCGTCTGTTCTGTGCCATTGTTGGGCAACACATACAGTCTGCGTTTCTCGCCATCTATCCGATTGTCTAGACAACAGAAATCAACAAAATTCTTGCATAATTGATGTATACGGACGTTTAAGTTAATAATAATAATAATAATAATAATAATAATAATAATAATAATAATAATAATAATAATAATAATAATAATAATAATAATAAGGCAAGTTAATTAAGATACAGATACATAATTACCCGCTCTACATAATTAGCTCTTCGCATCTCATATGATATCCTTGACTCTATGATCCGATCAATCACTCAATCAGTCAGTCAATCATTCAATCAATGAGATAAGCAGCTAATCAATGAAACCTAATAAGGTATTACCATAAATGTACTTAGCCTATGAACGTTAAAATTGGAAGATAGGCCTAGTTGTTTCCTGAAATCAATGCAACTCACTTCGGAAGAATTTTCATACCTCTAAAACTTCTACGTCGGATTCGATTATTTTGACGTTTTCGCCGAATTAAAAGTCTTCCATCGCAATCAGTATGTATTTGACGAAGTCTTTCGCATGGATGCAGAATTTCGACAGATTCAGTCGTTGAAACACGGAACTCGATTTGAAGTTCTTCGCACTGGAATTTGCAATGATCGCTGCAGTAAGTATGTAAGTCGAGTGATTCAAAATTTCGTCGACTGGTAAAGCGGGTTTCTAGATAACACAAATCGAACCAGGTACTACAGCTTCGCTAACCCAGGCATCTCGACTGAACGAGCAATTAGCATAAACTGCTACCTCCATTACAGCACGAAGAGAGAGACACCACCATATATATATATATATATATATATATATATATATATATATATATATATATATATATATATATATATATATATATATATATATATATATATGGTGGTGGTGAGAGAGAGAGAGAGAGAGAGAGAGAGAGAGAGAGAGAGAGAGAGAGAACATAGAAAGGCAAAAGAGAGAGAGAGAGACATAGAGACAGAAAGATGAGTTTGCACCGGAATATAAAGGGTGGCTATGATGGAAGGTAGGACGGAAGGATGAATGAGTGGTTCTGTAGTTTTAGGTTGTTTGGTTGGTTTGTTGATTGACTGTTTCAACAGTGGTTGAATGCCTGGGTTTGATTGAAAGTAGCTCTGTCTCTGTCTTTCTGTCTTTTTTTCTCTTCGTCTGTCTGTATGCTTTGTCTGTCTGTCTGTCTGTCTGTCTGTCTGTCTGTCTGTCTGTCTGTCTGTCTGTCTGTGCCACTATCCGGCTGCAGTGTCTCTATTTGACGCTGCAACCGATTATCGCCC
Organism: Metaphire vulgaris; assembly: GCA_018105865.1. NCBI lineage: Eukaryota > Metazoa > Annelida > Clitellata > Crassiclitellata > Megascolecidae > Metaphire > Metaphire vulgaris. The sequence continues at coordinate 22,434,120 of CM030834.1, forward strand.
GGCGTCCATCGTTATGAGGCGCTACATAATTGCGCCTCTCTACTAACGGCATCGTCGTAGTCGCAGTTTACACTCGTCCTCTGGTGGAAAATATCCGGTTATTATTTCAATCAATCTCTGTCTCTGTCTCTGTCTCTGTCCCTGTCTCTGTCTGTCTGTCTGTCTGTCTGCCTGTCTGTCTGTCTGTCTGTCTGTCTGTCTGTCTGTCTGTCTGTCTGTCTGCCTGTCTGTCTGTCTGTCTGTCTGTCTGTCTGTCTGTCTGTCTGTCTGTCTGTCTGTCTGTCTCTCCCTCTTATGCGTTCAGCAATGCATGACAATGTTCCTCTTAATTTCTGAAATGATTGTCAGGTTAGCAATGAATAATAATAATAATAATAATAATAATAATAATAATAATAATAATAATAATAATAATAATAATAATAATAATAATAATAATGGCTTCAGGATATCAAACGGAATTTATGAGGTCAGCTACGCCATATTTGTTTTTGTTATTCGTAACTCCATGTTGGTTATTATGGGCTAATTTACGTGCATGTTAATCATAGGCCAAGGGCTCTTCAGCGATATACAACCACATAGGGTATGTATGGCATATAAGTGTCAGGCCAGGTCTTCGCCCCGCCCCCAGCTGTGTCTAGCCATCGACTTCTCTGTGACATCTCTCCAAAGTTCTCTGTCCTTTGCTATTTCTTCCAAGGCCCACGTAAGTAGTATAGGCTACCAATAAAAATTCCTTTAGTACAATTTTTACAGCACTTCAAGACAGAAGCTACCATCGATAAGGAACCCTATATTGCAGTAGCCTGTCCTAAATTCTTTATCAGATTTCATTCGGTCTTTCTCTTGCTCACATCCAATGGTATGGGCGACTGAAGGGTGGGTTGGCTGCCCCTCAATCGACCCCAGCAAAATTTCCAGGCCCACAGCAGTTAGGAGGTCACATAGAAAACTCATAGCTGCCAAGTAAGTATTCAGGCAGTCAGAGGTTGCCAACACTTAATTTCATTACTGCGGCCAACACAGTCTTATTAAATGCAATTGTAAAGCGATTATCCCATTACTTGTGTGTGTGTTGTGTGTGTGTGTGTGTGTGTGTGTGTGCTACTGGCAAATAGTTATTAGGCTATATTTAATTTGATGATTGGGAGGTGATTGATTGAGTGATGAGCAATTGATTGGAGGAGTCCAGGGTATATAGACGAACAAAAGGCGCAGCATAAATAGTTCCGTGTGAATGGAAAAAGACGGATCTCTCACTCTCTCACTCTCTCTCTCTCTCTCTCTCTCTCTCTCTCTCTCTCTCTCTCTCTCTCTCTCTCTCTCTCTCTGTGCGTGTCTGGGGGTGTGGTTAAAAATAATGTCGGCTGGAAAGATCAACTTCTAGTTGAGAAACGAGCCAGACGCCCATCGTCTTTATTTTGAATAGACACAGCAGCAACTAGTCGGCACCTACTCCTCAGGCGCCACCTAGCGAATAAGTAAGTAATCGCTCCAAGTCGACGTAGATTCTTGCATACTCGTCGATCGAATAGGCCTACTGTATTTATTACAAATTTACCTACAAAATGCAGCAAATCGTTCATTCTATATCACATGGACTATTAAAGTTTAGTCTGTTTAGTCGATACTGACGAAAGCCGATTTCAATGTCTTTCCTTCGTCCAAAACCCGTCGATTTTCCAGTGACAGTCACCACTTTACAGGCTTCATAGCGTATAGGCCTAATTAACGCTAGCTTCTCTCCTATCTGTACCAAAGTATTAAACATTTGACTCCGTCATGGCCGGTGGTAAGTAAGCACGTTTAAGGAGCCAGACGCCCATCGTATTTTCACGGACGCGTCTTAAACTAGACCTATACTTACCTGCTTACAGTCTTACACGCATTGTATACTGTAATTAAATCGTGCTTTTTTCTTACTTATAGGCCTAATTACAGTATGATACGAAAGCTTCTGACAGTAACTTTTATAGCAAAATGAATAATAATACTAAGAATAATAATAAATAATAATAATAATAATAATAATAAATAATAATAATAATAATAATAATAATAATAATAATAATAATAATAATAATAATAATAATAATAATAATAATAATAATAATAATAATAATAATAATAATAATAATAATCGAGTATTATGTGAAAGTCCCACAGAACAACAACAACAACAACAATAATAATAATAATAATAATAATAATAATAATAATAATAATAATACTACTACTACTACTACTACTACTACTACTACTACTACTACTACTACTACTACTACTACTACTACTACTACTAATAATAATAATAATAATAATAATAATAATAATAATAATAATAATAATAATAATAATAATAATGCAATTACTAGCACCAGTTCTAGTGCGCAAAGTATCAATAGTACCAATCGATCGATGGTACTCCATATCCGTCCGCATTAAGAGATCACAGTTCGGTGCCAGATTCAGTGTCAGACTTTCAAGTGTTGTGCAAAGTTTGCATTTGAAAAAAACGATCTTTGATGAGATGTTGTGGGTCGTTCAGTACAACGAAGCATTCCGTCGGAACAACAGGACTTGCTGTTTTTCGTCCAAAATGTGGCCACTCTTTCACTTAGGCTGCCTCGTATTCGTCGTGCACGCCAAGTCTGAAATTCTAATCAGAGGCAGATTCTCGATAGATGGACAGACCGGCTTGAAGAGGATGCATGGTGTGAACAGGAAGACTTTAGAGGAAGTCCCTCAACCTCTTACATCGGAAGAATACATCGCAAGGTTCGTGCTGAAACTGGCAGCAGCAGCAGCGGCGCAAAGAGACCCGATTTCAACCCCGACAACAACAACAACAACAACAACAGCATCATCGTCGTCGTCGTCGTAGTAGTAGTCGTTGTTGTTGTTGTTATCATCATCGACATCCACATGCTTCGACGACCATGTCTTCGTAGTTCTTGAGGATAACCTTTCCGGTGCTGTCGACGTACAGCATCGGGATGGCGCTCAGCTCCGTCGGGACGCAGCACGGGCGCGGCGCGGCCGCGGGGCTGGCCGAGTGGACGAACGCCTGGATGACGGCGTGGTTCGTGTAGTTGACGTAGTCGTGCAGGAACGTCGGACAGTCGCCGTTACAGTAGAACGCCTCGTAACCGACGGGTGCGACGATCCAATCGTCCCAACCGATGTCGCTGAAGTCGACGTACAGGGCCCGGCGATGACAGTCCCGCTGCTGCTGCTGCTGCTGCTGCTGGTGGTGGTGGTGGTGATGGTGGTGGGCCCCGCCGAGGGCGTTCGACGACGATTTGCCCTTCTTTCCCGTCGATCGTTTGACGTGTCGTCTTCGGTGCGACGACGGGTGGCGGAGGGGGACCGGATGGTGCTGTCTCTCCTCGTTCGGTGGCATCAGCTGCTGCTGCTGCTGCTGGCTGCTGCGGCTGCGGCTGCTGCTGCTGCTGCTGGGTGCTTCAGGCGGTCGCTGTAGCTGATCAGGATCGGTGGAGTGGCGAGGAAATCCGCCGTGACGACGTCTCTTCCGGAGGCGGCGGCGGCGGCGGCGGCGACGGCGGTCCAGCGGAGGACGAGTCCCAGGTTGGCGCCCGGATTCGCCGTCCAGCGGACGACCGCCGGCCGGACGTCGAGGGCCAGAGTCCGGTCGCAGTGCGAGTCCGAAACCACCCGGGAGTCGAGCAGGCGCCGACCGAAGCCCCCGACGGCGGCGGCGGCGGCGGCCCTGGTCTTCTTCGGCGGCGGCCGTCTCGTCACCTGGAAGACGGTCAGGCGGAGGCGTCGTGCCCTCCCCCGTGCCCGGCGTAGGCGGTGGGGGCGCTGCTGCTGCTGCCGGTGGTGGTGGTGGTGGTGTCGTTGCCCGTGCTGCATCGATGGTGGACGTTGAGTTCGGCTCCCTGCAGTCTCTCGTCCGTCCTTGAGATGTCGGTGACATCAAAGAAGAGCGCCACCTCTCTCAAGCTGCCCCGCTCTTCCTCCGTCAAATCTCCTCCGAATCCGGCGCCTAAGTAAGTATAGGCAAGGAAATTAGTAAGGAAGAACGCAAGCAAGCAAGCAGGTAAGTAAGTAAGTTAAATCTGGTCAATTATTTAAGCGGCGCTTTCGAAAGCAGTATACTGCTGATGATATATACTCTGCCGTTCCTTGTTTTTTAGCCGCCTAAAGAGCCAACCGCTTTGAAGATGCTATCAATCGGATGTGACTGATCGACCGACGCATTTGAGGATGCGATCTTTTCCTTCTTTGATTCGGAGTTTTCGACTGAACTCGAAGACTAGTTTTTTTTGCAACCAAAGACTTACTCTTTCTTGCCGTATCTCTTATCCAACTTACTGATCTCTGCATGGAATATCCTGGTACTTTGTACGGATTGATTTGGAGTACCGTCCATTGATACTGTTGAGTATTAGAACTGGCGCTACAGAAGTGCATAATCATTACAATTATATTATCGTATCCGTCAATTGCCTTTTCATTGTCAAACAATAACCCTAACCTTAAGTTTTTTCACAGCGTCGTGTTTTGTCTGGCCATGTGCCCATATATCGCTTGCGGACACTTTTGGGCAAGAGAACAGGCGATATAGAACAAGTGTATATAATAATTAAATTTAAGGACCTCCCAGTAAATCTAATACTACAGGTACTGTCTGTAATATAGCGACATTCGGTGTGATGGGCTACAAAATTTACATAAAAATCCCACACAATATTTATTCATGGTCATTTTTGAGTAATTTCTACAGAGGTGATGATGATGATGATGATGATGATGATGATGATGAAAAATTTACAGGAAAATCCCACACAATATTCATGGTCATTTTTTAGTAATTTCTACAGAGGTGATGATGATGATGATGATGATGATCATGATGATCATGATGATGATGATGATGATGATGATGATGACGGTGATCCGTTTACTATATAGGAACCTCTGTAAATTTTTGCAGCATCCTAATGGTTATCCAGTTGCGAGGATAATAATCCTGTAAAATCAACGCAGAGAAGGAACGGCGGTCTAACACGCCGAACTTTCCGTTGCAGGTCTCCTGCATCATGAGGGAGGGTGGCGCGATATTTCGCTGCTTCGAACTGTTTATTCTCTCGCTCGGTAGAGAGAGAAACAAAGCCACAAATAAATACAAACCCTTAGACAAGCTACAGAGCGGGCAGCTGAGAACTGTGCAATAGTACTGTACATAGGCCCCCACATGCAGTCAGTCGTTCGGTATAACTGTCCTATATATAGAAGAGTGAGTTGAAATTTCAAATGATTGCGAACTGATATCTAGAGAATTGAAACCATTAAAAGTGACCGCCCTTCAGCTACTGCTGCTGCTGCTGCTGCTGCTGCTGATGATGATGATGATGATGATGATGCTGGTGATGGTGATGGTGATGATGATGATGATGATGATGATGATGATGATGATGATGATGATGATGATGATGATGATGATGATGATGATGATGATGATGATGATGATGATGATGATGATGATGATGATGATGATGATGATGATGATGATGATGATGATGATGGTGGTGGCCTGGTGGGTGTCTCTGGGTGGTGATGATGATGATGATGATGACGACGACGACGATGACGACGACGATTGATACTACCTGTGTCGAAGAAGCTTCTGATGATGTCAGCGGACGATTGATGGAACTGCGGTCGGTAGAGGTTGCGGCGATTGGTCGTCGCCGACCGATCGGTTCCTCTCCTCTGATTGGCCCGCCACACGCGCTCCCAGTAGAGGTCCATCATCAGCGCCGGAACGACCGTCTCGCTCGTCCTCCGCTTCGGTCTCGAGTCCGTCCCGAGGATGCTCAGAAGGCCGTTCTCGAGCAGCGACGACAGCCGCGGGTCGTCGCGCGAGCGACGGGTCGTCACGACGGACGACGAGGAGGAGGAAGGCGGCTTGACGCTGTTTCTCTTGCGCGACTTCGGTTCGGACGACGGTCGGGATTTGCCGGACAGTCGCGCTGTCCGGTAGTCGTTCCTGCTGTGGTCGACGGGGTCGCACGACGTGGGACTGTCCAACGACGATAGGAAGATTACCAGCGCCAACAGGAACACGACGGAGGCGGCCATTGATCACGTGACGAGGTAGTGTGAACGCAGCTTTAGACGAGTCGACGTGTGTGAACGGGGGCTCACGAAACGACGGCCATCTTTAAAATCTTTTCTCTGGTTAAAGACGAGCATCGAACGACGGGAACAAAACTGTTCTTTACTTCACGTCGACACCTTTTAAAGAAAAATTTCTCATCAACACCTTTTTTAAAACAGAAGAAAGTCGTTTATTTTCTTATTCCGTCGATAGTTGTGCGTTGCATAATGGCTGCATGGAAACTCTTATAATCCTGGATCGTTAGTACAATGCCTCTCGTGTATCAATCCTCATCATTCAAAAAGTTCGAGAGTACAGTCAAATCCTCGTTTTGCAACTGTAGGCTAATTCTCCGCTCTGGTTTCGGTAAATTCGACCGGCGATGACAAATTGTTGACGAATTCCCGCATTATTTTAACAATACGATTTCAACTATATACATCAGCAAACAGGGCTCGTCATTCCCGCTTCTGCTGAATACTCGACAGGCACACGTAGGCCAATTATCCTAAAACAACAAGTTTTCCGGTGAACAGTGTACAGCAAATATTTCATTTCAATTTATGTAAAGTGCTCTTGCTTTTGGCATCAAGCTATGTTATAGCGCTATAGAAATTATCGAGATAATAATAATAATAATAATAATAATAATAATAATAATAATAATAATAATAAATAATAAGACATAAATAACAGACATATTCAACAGCCTAACTGACGCCTTAATATGTCCGTTTTTAGTTGGAAATTAATACCACTGAGAAAAATAGATAGGATCTTACATAGGGTCTTGCTATAAGTGACTCAATACTCAATAGTAAAAGAAAAAATAGGCATTCTGTTGTATTTGTGAAGACAGAAAACCCTTCGAATGCTACATTACGGCGTTGGTAATCGCAGGAGTTGAGCGTGTTACGGATTACTTGACGGAAGATTGTGGCTAAATTGTTTGCTGTAAGGATTGTGGCCGTTAAGAATAAAATTGTTTGTTGTAACTTTGCGGAAGGAATGACCGTGATCGCAACAATACTGTCACAATACTAAACAAGCCTTTTACAACTTGCAGAAATAATATACACATATCGTTATTATCTACTGTATGTAGAGCAAAATATAAAACAAGGACAGCTGAGACGCCGATATATATATATATATATAAAATTTATTTATTTATTTCTCTTTCCAATATTTACATTTTACAAGACCTCTCGGTTCGCGCAAAAGCGAAAGTGACTGACGACTTTTGCCTACTCGCCAAACCCGAAAAGTCCAAAGTCAAAGTATCTAAAACGGCGACCTTAATACGAAAGACAAGGTCCAAATTCTCTCTCTTTCTCTCCTGGAGTACGGTATACGAGCGCCCCTGCCTACACACTGCCTACCCACCCGAGCGGCCTCTTCCCAAAAGTTCTCCTCCTCCTCCTATTCCTCCTCCTCCTCCTCCGCCCGTCTCCCCGCCGGGAGAAACGGGCCACGAGCCGCGTCTGAAGTCGACGACGGAAATCAAGCAGTCGCCGTCTCTTCGTTATTTACCAACCGATAACAGCGTAAAAGAAGGTGTCGACGGACGCATTAGCGAAGACGGAACGGCGGCGTTCAGCGCGCGCCGTTAAAAACAAAGAGCAAAAACTCGAAAGACATCCATCGCGATCCAAGGCTACATATAATAAAATTAAAACCAGTAATTGGGGTGTCGTAGTTTGACTGTGATATGATAAGAGACCGTTGAATCGATTGCAATGCAAGTATACCAAATGCAAATACCAACGTGATATATTACAGGCCTCGTATGTATCCTGATGTGATATATATATATATATATGTATATATATATATATATATATATATATATATATATATATATATATATGATACGATATCCAGATGGCAACAAAGCATTTTTCCGTCGACGTTTTCCGATTTAACTTAGGCTGAAATCAGCGTTGGCATAAAATAGAAATACGATGACGCTAATTCTAACTGATTGTCTTCTGATACTGCTACACTTATTATCGGTTCACCCTCTACTATCGAAATTTTGTTCACGGTGTTCTATCTTTGTGCTATCTGACGGTTAACTATAGCCGACAAAGTGCTATCAACATGCCGCTTATGCACCGACCACCTCGGGCGTACACTTCCAGATAAAACTGCTATGCTTTTAGTACGAATGGTTACTCGATTAAGACTTCAGATGGTTGTCTATGTTGTAGTTGCACGAGAGTCTTAGTCCAGCAATTATTATTATCGATTTCATAATTGTCTATGAAAGTGTTGATTTTGTAATACAGATAGCCACTTAAGCGGCGTACTAGGCTTAAATGATGCTTCTGTCTGTGTTACATCAAGGCTGATCGTCAAAGATACATCATAGTACATAAAGATACATCAAAGACAGGCGTATTGGGCCTACAGCTCTAGGCATGTATACATCAGATGTATACATCAGATGTATACATCGGAGCGAGGACTTGGCAGCGATCTCCAACGGCAAAACAACGCCAACGTATAAAATTTTGCGAGATATATATATATATATATATATATATATATATATATATATATCTTATGTGCTCAATCATCGCTTGTATTCGAAGCAGTGAGTTGTGAGACATGGAAACAACATTTCCGAGGAAATTTTTATGTTTTGCGAAAATTTTAAACTCGTCTCAAGCTCAGGAAATTGGACTTTGGAAAGGCTATAATGGACTAAAGATTCGAAGTGCATGATTCTGAGTGATTTATCAAAAGAGGCTCCATACAAATTTCCAGTTAGCCTAATTACATTACATAAAGCGATTAGCGATAAACACGGCAAGTATACGTTACATCGTACCGCTAGTGTTTAACAGAGACATTATTTACGGTTACGCAGTAATAAACTGGTCACGACTAGTAATGGCAGTCTTTTTTTTACAATACAGTACTCTGAGTTGAAAATAGCAAGGATGTTGCTTAATTAACCCCTTAACTGGGGATCCCGGATATCTCCGTCCATTTTACATTGAGTTACAGTTAAACACGCGGTTAAGGGGTTAAATTAACGGGGCCTGTTCTATCGTGCAGTGATACACAAAATGCGAAGTGATAAAAATTGAAAAGGTGCAGTGGCAACATGCAATTTCTGTGTTTCGCGCAGTGAAAAATTTTCAGGACGACCTTTTTTGCTTGTTTTTTGCACGGATGTCCAAAAATCTCCTGAGTGAGTTAAGTGCAGCGATAAATTTTCCTTAAAACAGTTCCTGGTAGGCCTAGGCCTAATTAAGGTTTCAAGTGCTAAGACAGCTTCTTTTTATGCGGAGGCTTACCTGTTTATCACACCTACCTGTTCTCACACAGTGCAGACGCTACTGAAGCACTTTAAACCTATCTCGTTGTTAATAGTTTTTTTTATTCCAGCATCGTTTTATATATGCCTACTTTTACCTGATAAGGTGCACATGGCTTATTCGCGAAGGTAGTTTACAGATCAGGTATATGTTGAATTCCATGATAGAATCCTTTGAGGAATATAGTATATCTGTAGCTGGTCCGTTTCTCTGTAACACAATAATAATTACCACAACTTCTTTTAAAATCGACCACAATGTTTTCTTTACCTGATAACCTTCCATATTCACGCATCGGACAGTTCAAATGGTCACCTAATCTTGAAGACCCGTTGGGGGCAACGCCCGCGCAAGGACCGACAAAGCAATAATAGACCTAATGTATGGCTGCTTTATGTAGCGCTTTACGGTGGTACTGTGATATCGCTAAAAATCCCGCGCGAGATCGGAACAGACGTCTATAGGAGAACGAATGGAATTCTGTCGAGAACGTTTGGACGCAAATTTTCTCCCGGCGAAGCGTCAGAGACGACGACGCTACAGAAGTGAACGCCTATAGAAGGGTTTTCAGTCATGCGCTGTTAAATAGGAGGCCATCGATCGCTTCCTGTATGCGATGGAGATCTCCAGTTTAGCATTGAGTTGAATTGCTCCTGGAATATGTCAGTCGTTCGGTCCTTCTTCTCCCGGATTACCTCTGATCGTGTTTGGGTTCTTTCTTTCGTGCTTTCCACTCCTCCCCCCATTCCGCCATCCATCAATACATACATGCATACATACATACATACATAGGCCTACATACATACATACATACATACATACATACATACGTTACATATCCATCTCTATGTCCATCCATTCATACATTGACTTTGGCCTCCGCTATGCTACGGCGCTATAGAAGTTGTCCAGGAAAAAATACATCCATACATCCATCCATACCTGCATACATCTATCCATCTATCCATCCATCCATCCATCCATCCATACATACATACATACATACATACATACATTCAGTCAGCTGACTAGGAATTTAAAGCTTCGTCAACCATAGTAAACGACGTCACCTCCAATCTCGAATATCTCCATTATCAACCATCTCTCTCTCTCTCTCCCTCCCTCTCTCTCTCTCTCTCTCTCTCTCTCTCTCTCTCTCTCTCTCTCTCTCTCTCTCTCTCTCTCTCTCTCTCTCTCTCTCTCTCTCTCTCAGATAGAGCTTCCATTAACAACCTTGGTTTCGCTTACATCTGTGCGTTGATATCTCATCCAGCCGTATGCTGTATCTGCAGTCATCATTTTCAGAAGTCGATTGCTTCTATAGAAATTCATTTTACCGTCATTTGCAACGATCATCCGCCAACGGTACTTCCCCTCTTCCTCCTCCTCCTCTCCCTCCTCCTCCTCCTCCTCCTCCTCCTATTCCTCGAGACAGATCGCTACTTCACGTCGCTTCCATCTACCGGAGAGGCGGCGGCGGCTCGGAAAAGGCCCGACCACCCACCCACCCCGCCGCGTACCGCGCGACACCTCGTTCGGAAAAATTCACTACCGGAAAAGATAAACGCCGGAAAGATGAAAGGAAAGCCGACACGGAAAGCGTCGGCCGCCGCCGCCGCCGCTGCCCTCCCCCTCCCCCCCTCCCCTCACTCCCCAGCTGTCTCTCCCACTCCTCGCCGCGTCGAAAGGGCAGCGAGAGGTTAAGTAAACCCGCCGTCCGCGCGAGATTCCACCGACCCCGTCGAGGGGGCAAGAGGGGGCAGCCCCGCGATGACATACCTACGGGCGGGGACCAGCTGTCGTCTGCCGTCAACGGCCGACCAGGTGCACCGCCTACCTGGTTTCCCTCCCTTTCTCCTTCCGTCTGTTGCTGCTGCTGCTGCTGCTGCTGCTGCTGCCGCTGCTCTTCTGAGGCGGAATGTTATGATCGCCGGCGTTTTAACGGATTACGGGTCGGGGGCTTTGTGTTCGGGGGTCTTCCCTTTACCGTTTGAACAACGTATCTAAGTAATCGAATTGCACCTGAGTCGCTGTCTCGTACCAATGCGCCGTTCCTCTAACGCGTTGTCGCCGCCGCCGCCGCCGCCGCCGCGGTGCAAACAGCCTGGGAAAGTAAAAAAAAACACGCGTCCTGGGAATAAAAAGTGGCAGACGTTAAAATATTGCGTGTTCTCGGATGAGATTTTTTAAACAAAGAAGAACCTCGCGATTCTGTCGAATGCACGCAGAAAGCATGTTAATAATTACCTAAAGAATAGAAAGCGGCTATAGAAAATAGAAATATATGACGCGCATATGGGCGACCGGAGGAGGGGTGCAAGGGGGTGCAAGTGCACCCTGGAAAAATTGTGGAGTTATGAGAAAGTATAATTGCTTGTTTCTTTCGTCACAAAACCTTGTTTTGCACCACCACCCCCGTGAAATTTTTTTCATTTATTTCGTCACAAGACCCTGTTCTGCACCCCTCTGGGAAAATTTCTGCGGATGCCCATGATGACGTGAAAATGCGACCGGAAGTCCCGGACGGTACTATCGAAGTCCTTGATTCTTGCATCAAGAGTCTCGCATGTTGGTGTGTGTGTGTGTGTGTGTGTGTGTGTGTGTGTGTGTGATTATTATTAACTGATACCCAGTGTGTGATATTGTTATATGGATACCGAAGCAAATACCGCTTCTCATTTAATCGGAGTGCACTCCTTATACGCAAACTGGTCGGTCGCACTGTTTTTTACAACGTGAAAGCCACGCAAAGTCTATAGTAGAAGTGCTGGGTCCTTCAGTATTTCACGGTCTCGGCCGGCTGACTGAGAGCCGTTGTCGGCCTTTCCTTTCACCAAGTGTGCAAGAAGTACCCGATGCAATAGCAGGACCTGCATTCAACAGGCTACATTATATGCCAAAATTTTCAAAGGACATGACATTGGGATGAAAACAAAAATATGAATTAGGCCTATCAGCACTTGTGTAGGCCTAACACCAATGCTAAAATATGGACGTGAATCTTGTACCATAAACAAGAATTGGAGGGGAAAAGCTGTGTCAGACCGTACTAGAATTGTAAATATATTCTGTCTCAATTATTTTCTAGAGCTTTCGAAATGCCACGAAAAATGGTGAGCCATTTGAAACGACACTATACAAAGTCTTTCAGAAATCTGTCCTCTGTCAAATGTTTAAAAATCAATCGAGAGAAAGATATTAGCTGGTTTGTTCTATTACAGGTTTTATAGACCACAAAAATATTATAAAATTGATACCCTGTTTGAAATTGGACAATGCTAGTGCTACAGTAGGCTATAGATATGCAAAAATTCAGAAGAGTGATGAAACGAATTAAAACCATGGAGGGCGCTACGAGCCATATATTGGGTAAACCAACATGGCCAATATTTCAGAGTCAAGACAGCGTAGCGAGAAATTCTTGCCGTTACGATCAATCGATCATTGAAAAAACACAGTTGCATGGTTATATAAATATAATAATTTTGAATGGCCTTCTACATCTGTGACATCTCTCCTATATATTTGGCAATATTATGCCAATATATTGGGGATTTGGGGTTATTAGTTCCACAAAACATTGTAATTTGCCAATTGAAATTGGGTGGGCCAAACACATTGTGGCCCATTGGGTCTAAATATTGGGTGGGCCATGGCCCACCTGGCCCACCCTGTTGCTCCCCCATGGTAGCTGGCGACTATACGAAGTAGAATCGTGGGGTCTAATCCCTCATTGTCAGATCCAACAAACAAGTCCAATTTTGGTCTCGGTTATGGAGGGACCTAGGGCAGTCCAAATTGTGTGTAATGGGTCGTCTAATGGGTAGGGTAGAAATTATAAACAAAAGTGTCATTTTCTAACCAATACCACAATGTCACAAGCCTTGAAAGTTGCAAGTAGGCTTAGGTTATAATAAGAAATTTATATGCCTGCAATCCTCCATACATGGCTTTTAGTAAAATGATTAGTGTTTTACTTTTATCCAATTCTAGTTCACAATATTTTTGCAGGGTCGCGGCATGTTATGCACTCTTACAAATTAGTCTTATTTAACAATAACGTTGGGAAAGCGTATTGCGACCATTTTGCCCTGAAACTCCAATAACAATAGGAAATCTCTCCCTTTCTAGACCCATTCTATTCTAACCTCCGGTTAAGCGATTTTGGCGTACTAATAGGATTTTTAACAATCGTAATAAAGGTATGTTCCTGGCAAAGTTTAAAAAATACAATTTTCCAAAAATTTCAATATCTCTTTCTCTCCTTGTGTCTTATTTGACAAAAATGCGAATAATTCTCTGCCTAAAATATTTGCCATATTTTCATTCGAATTGAATAAGAACTTTTGTTTTACCATTTGTTTCCTCCATAGTCTGTCTTGCCGTTTCCCTCTGACTGATCTCTGGAATGACCTGGTCTTTTGCTGATGGATTTGAAGTACCATCGATTGATACCCTTGAGTATTAGAAATGGTGCTACAGAAGTGCATAATTATTATTATTATTATTTGTTCAAAACTCAGAATGTTCTTTTCAACTAACGTTTGCCTATATTCCATTTTTCAAAAGGAAAATATTACATGCTACGAATAGGGTCGCGGTACGTTACAAAACCGCTGGGTGCATGTGCCGAGGTTCCAAAATGTTTGGGGAACCCTGCTCTAGGACTCTGTGCGTCCATAGCCTTAGGCCCTATATAGCCATAGCACTTCGGCCAGTGAATAATGCGTTATATCGAAAAAAAGCAATAATATAGATTGAACGTACACAGTTGACATGTTACCAATTGTTTTCTAATTCTAAGTCTGAGCGCAGTGCAAATACCTCCGGTGGCGCGGCCATAATTCCAAAATAGGATGCACTTAAACAGTTTTTGGTCAAAAATCTCGACGAGCAAAAAATTTCGTCGTTCCAAACGCTTTAAGTCTCTCTCTCTCTCTCTGGTGCGTTTTCCTCGATCTAATGCTAAAGGCTGGGCGTCTATGAATAAGCAGCTACTGTTGGGCTGCTACTGTTGGGCTGCTTCCAAAAGCGCTATATAAATCCATGAAATCTTTCTTACTTACTTACTTACTTACTTACTAGAACTGTGCCGGATTTACGTATAAGAGGCTGTCCATTAATTACGTCAACAATTTTGGGGGAATTTTGACCCCCCATTGTCAAACAACTGTTAACTTTCAGCGAACCCCTATAATTATGTCAAACACTTTTGATCCCCATTAATATCATTGCAGTGACGCATCTCAATAAAATGTTTAGAAGGTTATTATTATTTTTTTACGCTGAGGGCCTTTTCTCCTTTTTTGTTCATCAAGTGTCAAAATGTGGCGGTGGTGACTTTTTTGCTTGTCAGGCTTCTTTTTCTTCGTTGTAATAAATACATGTAGCCTAGTAGGCCCCTATTCCATGAAATTTCCTCTATTTTGATTTGTAAAAAATGAAATTGTTGACGTCAACGTCTCTTCACCCCTGTCAACAACTGTCAAACTTTTCAAACCCCTCCCCTATTCTGTTGACGAAATTAATAGACAGTCCCTAAGCTACAGCCTAAGGCCTCACAATTTGCCACTCCCTCAAAAATCCTATTAAATTAAAAATTTGTCTGTGATCAGTCGATGTAATTTATAACGCGAGTGGGCCTCTGGACTTTGTATAGCTTAGGGCCTCATCTAGCCTAAGTCCGGCACTGTACTAGATTAATGTGAAGATGGCAGAAATGAATAGGGCCTGCTGCTGTATAGGCATATATTATTTCGAATGTTTTAATCTATGCTTATAAATGCATTTCTTAAAGTAGACCATTCAACGGGTACTTACGTCGGCTGAGGATCATAGTTCGGCTGTGTTATAAGATCGGTCTATAGATCATCTCCATTGTGTGTGATTCGCTGCTTTTTCTGAAAAAAAACAAATCCGATTTGTTGAACGCGTAAAGCGAATCTTGAGGCGAGAATCGAGTCCATCGAACGATTAAAAAGACTCGGCTTTTCGTGATGCAACACTAATCTCCTCCGAGACTCCCTCTCTCTCTCTCTCTTCTTATCAGCAGCCGTTCGTTCCGTCGGCATCTTTTCGTTCTTCGGCGCTTCCCAGCCGAAGAACGGACCAGCCAATTAGCGCTCTCTACCGGGCGCCCCCCCCGCCCTCCTACTACTACTACTCCGATCAGGCTGCGGAGGCTGAACCGGGCTTCTGCTGGAGAGATGAGCGGGAGAGAGAGAGAGAGAGAGACGGAGAGAGACGGAGAGAGGCAGATAGACAGACAGACGTCCGGACAGAGGCAGTTGAAAACGCTAGCCGCGGTATTTGCCTGCTTTCGGCAGAATACGCGACAACGAGGCGCGCAATTGAGCTAATTGTATATGTGCGTATATTACGCGTATATACCCGGGCGTTCGTCATAGTTGGGATCTGTTTTCAATCTGATGCTGCATTTGTCTGACTTCATTCTACTACTACTACTCTCTTTCGCCAGTCGTCTATACATATATGATTCCGTTGCGTTGCGTGGGCCCCCGGCCTCGGGCAGTGGAAGTGAGTGGTGGGCGTGCCCGCTCTCTGCGTATAGCTGGATTGGATACCTACCCTGACCCCTTCCTTGACACTTTAATTTTCACGGCCGATGTGGTAAAACAAACCCCGCACATTTAGGCGGGATCGAACGCCGCATAGTTTCGTTTGATTTATACGTTTGTCAGTTAATGGCCCCGATCTAGGGTCCTCTAAAACGGATAGGCTCTATCTAAAGTCGTTCAAGCGATCTGCAGAAAACGGAGGCACCGTTTCCGAAGAATTTACACTCTGTCGATATCAATCAATCGAAAAACTTTTATGTCGCCAGCCACTATCATAAAATGCCTCCGGGGGCATCAGTCGATGGCGCGCGGAATCAATCCGTATTAGAGAGTCGGGCCATGTCGGAAAGTTCAGTCGGATCAACGGGGGCGGGGGGAGCAATCTAAGGGGGTAGCCTGGGTAGGTCAGGTCAAATAAGTAGTTCTTAAGATCGAATCTCGACCAAAGGAACAGTTCGACAACGCATCTGACGAGAAATTGCGAAGTTGTTTGGCAAGAATGTCCCCGGTAGCAAACTGGTCATCGCCCGGCCGCGAGTTCTCAGATAAGGCTAATATTTTCGAGTCGGATATAAACAGATATATAACCTGGAAAAATTCGTATTACTGCCAAGAGATGGCAAGAAAAAATGGCACCAATAAGTCGCAAGTTTTGATACCCATTGGGGCCGTTCTCAACAAGTTGGGGGACTGGCGGGGTAGGCCCCATCAACCATACAGGCAACTCAAACTATTATGCGTGCTCTTATTTGTTCTTTAGCACTTTCAAATTCTAAAATGACGCTATAAAAATTATTTACTACTCAGACGAATAAAAGGTAACCTGTATCTGAACTAGTTTCATTCAGTGTTTATTCTAGACCTGTTTGGGGGAATCCCCCCAGTTTTAAAATTCCCCCAAATTTGTATACGTTGGCTTGGGGGATGGAAATTTCCCCCAAAAGTGTGGAGACAAATTTTGTCCCCCCAAACATTTCAAACTCCCCCAATGTCAAGGTGGCTAGAATAAACACTGGTTTCATTGTTGTACCTCACACCTCATCGGCAGAGCAAGCAATACTCCTAGACATGAGTAAAGATTTGAAGGACAAATTAAACATAAAAACCGTTAAAAGGTTAGCCGCATACTTGAGCGAGCGTAATATTCGGTGCTGGTCTTCGTCCACTATAGGTAAGCAGCTTACGTCATTAATCTTGAGTAATCTGACATTGCTTTCTCTAGACCCGAGTTTTATCTTCGCAGCTTAACGCTGCTGCCAATTATTTATCGACGCCTAAGCGATGAACGGCTTGGTTGGTCGCCGCCCGCCGACACCACGACTCGGTCACCCATCCAAGTACGAACCGCACTCGACGCTGTTTAACTTCGCTACACTGCATGTATTCGCAACGCCAAGTAGGTCGATAATAATTATTAATCCACATGGGGATAACTTTATAGTCCAACCTTTGGAACCGGCGGCTCCAGGGCTCCGGCATAGGCTGATGTATTTGCTCCTAACGGTTTGCCACTGCAATAACTCTGTAGGTCTATGCGGCTTCAATGTTTTTTCTCTCTCCGTCAACAGAAGATCTTCAACATTCTCCACGCCGGATTCTTTTCATTCGAGATCCCCTTTAAGCGTATAATGTATTTGCCTTGGTGTCGTTCCAGACGCGCTGACAACCGTATCTGTCGATCCACATGTGAACCCGCCTGGCCCCGTTTCCGAGTTGTCTCGTCTTCTTAATTCGTCTCGGGCTTTTACAGTGTAGTCCTATTTTACCAAAATCGTTTAATCCACTTCGGCGCTGTTCGCCTTTTGTGGAATTCAAGACGACAAACTCGCGTTCAGCCGCTTAATTAGGCTAGTAGTGGGACTTTGTAGATCTTATCTCCGTTTCACAATAATATTTCGACTTCATAATACCAACGACCAACAAACAGCACTACTGAATAACAGGCAAAGGATAGTGAGCCTCGAAACTCCATCAATACTTTTTGTGGAGTTGCCTAACAGATCCCACGTGGCTCGAACATATACAAAAACACAAGCAATAAGGTCTAAAATTTGAGACATAGGGCCTAATTAATATGATATTATTAACATACGACGAAATGGAACGCTCGAAGGGCTGCAAATGTTGAAGGCGTGTTTATAGGAATGTAGCCACGGGACAGGGTGTAGCCTATAAAATTCTGTCGCAGATGACGCCTTCAAAGTGTCCATTTATCAATGTAGGCATCTCCTTTGATCGTTGTCTAAGTGCCTCCGACAAAGCCAGTGCCAATTAAAATTTCCGATTAGATCAACTCCGCGATAGCATCTGCAAAGAGGAGAGGAGACGCCAGGAGGGCGAGAGAAGAGACAGACAGACAGACAGATAGCCACAGACAGACAAAGACGCGTTTCCACCTCAAGTAGGCCGATAGCTCCCACGCTGTAAAGGTAATAAGAGTTGTATCCTTAGTAACGTTGGGTCTATAGCAGCATTCGATAAGTAATTCGTATAATACAGTGGCGTAGCCAGAATACGTGGAGGCATAATAGAAATTTCTGACGATAAAAGTCCGGCGGGTTCTCCTCGATCTGATAATACTACCCCTCCCCCCAACTACTCGCCGGTGTTTTGAAAGAACCTCACGACCGGTCCCCGCCCAAATATTGTAGGGGGCGGGTCCCCCCACCACCGTGGCTACCCCAATGGTACATTAGACCTGCAGGGATCATATTGCTTGCCAGGTCAAAATCGTACATTAATTTGGAGAGCATAGTGGTTCTCCTGACTACTATACACCCTGTTATTAGTATCGTTATACTCGGCATTGTTTATGAACCACTATATAATATATCATAGTCCGTTACTGTTTGAACATTGTCTAATTTTCAAAAGTCGATTGATCTTTCTTACAGTCGCAAATGTCTCTGAATTTTGGATAAAATGTACATTGAATATCAACTCATTTACTTCATTCTACTCTGCGAATAAATCTTTATGCATAAAATATGCAAGTAATAGGTAATAGAGGTACATTATCACCCGAGGAAGAATTATGACACTATACAGTATATATATATATTGACCGGTCATGAAATTTGAAATAATTCTAAAGCACACTTTCTGACCAATTTATTCAAATACAATAATTAGGCCTATTCATCACTCTATGCATATATTCATACATGGATTAATGAATTAAAAATTGTATTTTTCTGGCAATAGAGGTCTATGGGAAGGCATGACCCCAAACACTTCCACCAAAACAACGGTTCCACCTACCACAACGCTTGTCAATTCATCATCCACGGTGAAAATTATTCGTAGCAAATCACGTTAAAAGTTAAAATTATACAAAAGATACATGTACGTACAATATGCACACAAACGGGTATTCATAATGCATTGTATAAATAGTTAAAATTCTATGCATATTTGAATGACATAATATGTTGATGATGCTTTGCTATATTTACAAATTTGAAATCCCGTGTATAAATAACAATTATGCTTGTGGCTGCTACCAAAGAATGCTAATGTACAGAAGATAAGCTATCATAAATGACCTTATGTCATAACTATTACATTAGCAAGTTTAATAAAAGATATTTGACCATGATCTAGGCCCTGAACTACTTGGGATCTTGGAATCAATAACTTGCCTACAGTATGTACAACTAATAACATGGACATTTGCCATCGGATGACGGAATATTAACAGAGTTGGAGGGGGCACAGACGGAGAGAGCAAAACGGAGAGAGCATAAGAGAGAGAGAGACGTATAGATGGACAGACAGACAGACAGACAGACAGGCAAACAGAGAGACAGCTGCTACCATGGATGGATGACACCAGATAAGGTTAGCAAAGAGACAGGTATTATCAGATACAGGCGGTGGCAAGTTCTGGACGCTAGACAACTATACAGCAGTTCGACTGTCCACCACTCTTGTCCTTCTTCATTTGACCTACAATATAAATGCTACAAATCACAACGGTGACCCACAACATTATACAACATGTCTAATCCTAAACAGCCGTAGCAGTAAGTACAGGTGTCCATTTGAGAGTCAATCGTAAATGTTAAAAAGCAATACCAAGAAATCTCATGTCTAATGAGCAATTGATCATTTATATATATAAATATATATATATATATACATATATATATATACTGTTGCTAAAGATTTGAAAACAATGTTAGGAGCTAAAACATTAAAACCCAATTCATTTGATAAAATTATAGTAGACGCTGAACAACTTTGAAAAACACAATGAACGCTTGATTAAGCAAATTTGCAGAGAAATAAAATGAAAATACAAATATAATTATATTTTCTCACTCTGACTATTTGGTTCAGGTAAGGTTTCGCGCGCTACCATATGCATCACTGTGGTTCGTCCGGTCGGCAGTTGCAATCCTGTATACAAAACATGCGAAGAATTGACAACATAAGTGACATTATTGCATACAGGTGTCCATTATCTGTACGAAATAATACCACGTACCCACCGAAATCCCAGCAAGGTTAGTAATGCAACGGAAACCAAGCGAACTGCAATGTTAAATTTGGTGGTGTATGTCTTCTGTAGCATATGTGAGAAAGGTGACGCGCATTCATGAAAAATACAGGTTGAGTCAACAAAACTGCCGAATATAACAGACAGGGCAGGCCCGTCGGAACGAATTTTGCTCAGGGGGTGTGTGCAGATTTTCCCGAAGTAAAATTTTTTCTTTCAAATCCTTGACAAACAAAAAAAGGTAGTCAACGCTCAATTTTACCTTATAAAATACCTTGACAAGCAAAAAAGGTTTTCTGCACACTCTGCACCCCCTGTATTTAAGGAAACAGGGGGTGCAGAGGGGTGCAGACCATCGTCTTTTCAGGGGTGCATTGCACCCCTACATTCTTCCAGGGTGCAGCTGCACCCCCTGCACCCCACTTTGGGTGTGCCTGAGACAGGGCTAAATATTGACGCTACTGTTTTGAAAAAAAGTGACACCAAATATATCAATCCAGAGAAAAACCCACCGACGTGTAAGCAAAAAACGCACTCAAAGACATCATAACAAAGTCAACACATCTGCTTAATGTTATAAATGTCAGTCAATCTATCTACGCACCATGTGTTCTTATGCCATATATCATTAGTTATAGATTGAACTATACAGATTTTCTGATCAGCTGGAATATAATAATTTTTAAAATTACGGTAGTTACCTCCTAATGTCACACTACCGTGCAGGAATCGCCCTTGGTATATCAGTCGCAGAATATTTGTCGGTGGATATTGTTCATCAGCCCAGTCTACAAATACATGACTGGATGCTTAGATATTGTAAAGAATAACATCCACGATCCTGTTTGTCTTTCAATCTAAGGATAGACTACATTAAGCATGAGTCTCATGCAGACTACTGCTGCTTGTGACATGACAGCTGCTTTATTGTCATTCGCATCAATCCATCATCCATTCAAGTGATCCAAGGATTTGTCTTCCCTACAAGAACCAGGATTTGTAGTCTGCACTGCGCACTTTATGACCGTAAGTCTTTCGTGGATTCCAGAAACTCGACTACGGCACTGCGTGATTTCACAAGAGCCACTCACTCACTTGCATTTTAATCCAGTCTATCTTAGCGCTCCTTCTGCACATCAGATCAGAATCAATCAATCAATCAATCAATCAATACACTTCAAAAAGCAATCTGGTTCATTTTAAGCATCTAACTACAGTTGGCTAACTTAGTTAGGCAGAGTATCCACATTACAAGATGCACTGAATCAAAATAACCCAGGGTCTGTATATAAAAGCAATGCCTGTTGTAGTTAGTGATGATATATATATATATATATATATATATATATATATATATATATATATATATATATATATACATACATATACATATATATATATGTATGTATATATATATATAGTCATATCATCTATGAAGTTTAATTCATGTGTCCCTTTGGTGCTCAGTTACTCCAAGGATCTCAAATCAATCACATAATAGTTCATCTCTGGCCTCCTCAGATCAATAGAAGACCTAAGTCCATCATATATTCTTGTTTCTGGATTGCTTAAAAACTCCTACAATTTTAATATAAAAATTAAATGAAGGTTCGTTGGCAACTGACGTAGCTGAAATTACATTCAGCCGATAGTCTAATTCACCTACACCAGGATAAGAGGTAATAAGTCGCACCTTCTGGCCAATTGTCGTAGATATGCTGCGTGATGACAGACACAGAATCGGTCGGGTTAAAGTGAAATTCTTTCGTTTTACCAGACACGAGAATAAGCCTTAAATTCACCTGTAAACAGAATTTAAAAATATTAAACCAACACTGAATGGCTGTGAATTTGTGTCAATGACCTGCTCAATGCCTGTCTTTTCAAGGAATTTGACACAAATTCACAGCCATTCACTGGTGTTATTCAGTATTATATCATTCACAGCCATTAGCTATAGTAAAACATGACTTGACCCATTTCCCCCTTACCGTAAAACCTCGAGTATAGTGGGCACTTTTCTCAAATGCAAGACTTGGACCACCCCCTTACCGGAAAATTGACCCCCCCCCCCAATCCGACTGACCTTTCCGTCTTTATCTGGTTCCAATTCGAATTGGATTTGTTGTGCCATTGGCTGATGCCATGAACATTATGATAGTGGCGCTATAGAAGTTGATGAATTGATTGATTCATAATGACGATTCAATTGTTTTACCACAAGTCATAAAGATAGGCTGCAAATGTTTCACTTTGAGTCACAAGTCGCACGAGACTTTACACACACAGCGGAGAAAAACACTGTGTTATTGACACACATGTTATGTCTAGCAAGTAAAGGCAAACCACAAACAGAGCCGTCATACATTACATTATCATCTGAGAGACTACATCCATGCTAAACTATATTCATACAGTACCATACTGCAATGCATTAACTTTCACAATGGCCTATGTTTAGCATAGAAGACAGTTTGACATAATGATCAAATTAAGTCTGCAAATCAATAAATCAGGACTCAAATTTCCATAACTATAAACTTAATTCTGATCACATTGATACAAAATTAAGCAGAAAAATGATAATTCGACTTGCTTTGTCTGACGGTATTTGCGATGCCATCGGATATAGTCTTAATCAAATCGGTTCGCCAACAGGATACGTATCTCTGTCTTGCGATAAGATACGGAAATTTATCACACAGAGGCTGTTGTGTCAACAGACAACTCTAAACTGCAAACGTCGTCGGTAGAAACATCAGATGTTTTCGTACAGAGATGATTCCGCCCGAAAGATGTACAGTGCAAAAGACACAGACAACAACAATTGCAAAGTCTATTGGACTTACAGCTTGCAGTAACCTGCCAGACTGGGCGCAGCCAACATCTGGCGCTAAATAAATGTTCAGCGACGTAAAATCCGTCCTAATGCATCGAAACGCTTTAATATCTCGAATAAAAATGCAATCGACTCGAGCGACAGACGCAATCGTCTAAATCGAGAGGAACGTTCTGTCCCGCATAGCTGTTCTTTCCGCGCCCAATTACGAATAACCTTGATAATAAAGCACCGCCATTTAATCCACCGATATATTCCTCTGAGGAAACAACTCAGGAGCATTGTTAACTTCGGATTCAACACTTTTGCTATGACGTAAGCCAGTAATCAACGTTAAAATGTAGCCTCCCTGATATAGCTCAAAAGTGTAGAAAAATTGTCGAAGTATCTGCTTTTTTATGCCGGAATGTAGTGGTCGGCCAGTGGTCAGTCGATGGTCGTTAGATTCAAAGGGCGTAGTGACTTGGGAGGGTAACATCGAAGGAATTAAGGCAATGATTTCAAAATTGTAATTTGTTGATGGAGGTCTTTGAAGGCTGCAGTAGGCCTAGTGGAGGGAGTTACAGTAGTCTAATTTGGAATGCAAACCTCATGTGAGTCTATTAGTTTGTTATAAATGATTTATATTTCACAGGAAGTTTGCACTCTTCATCATTAGAATGACTGTACGTACTGTAAAAGTGACAATAATAATAAAATTTTATGAATGCTTGATAATAATAAACTTGAACTTGAATTGAGTAGGCCTACCGGTATGCTTAGGCCTATATGAAGTTACAAAATTGCACAGCAGTAAAGCCAGTAATTGCACAGGCATTCAGGGGCCTATCGAATTAATTTAGGGCCTACTACTCTAACGTGATACCAAAACTCAGAGAATAATTTCTTCCTCCCCAGGTTTTTCATTCCCGAATTTGCTTGAAAA
>CM030834.1:22463421-22495921 GCA_018105865.1 Metaphire vulgaris
CAACAATTTACAAATTTATCAAAATTTGCCCAAAATTGCCCAAAAAAATTTGCCCAAAAATTATCTCGTCCAAAGAAAAGTGTGAAATGACGCTACTGTCGCCGAGTAAATTTTGGCGCCCCCCCCCATCTGGTCGGCGCCCGGGGCCACCACCCCCACCGGGCCCCCTCTGCACGCTACCGGTTCCCACTGCATGGGTTCAGAATGGATAATCCGCCTTTATGACCGAGCACCTAGTCTTCAACCTATACTCGAGTAGGCCCCTACCGGCAGCGGTCTAATTGATTAGGCGTAAATCCGTCTTCGCAGATTTATCTCTGGCTTTGGGAGTGGTGAAGCCCGGTGTGCTTACTCACTATCTGAGCTCTGAGCTCTAATTACGAAGCGAAAATAAATCTGATTAATTGAGGTCAATTCTACAGGCCTACACTTGGACCTGCGGTGGTCGGTCGATCTAGTGGTGACTTGAATTTTTCCCCGTAGACGTCAATCTATGTCAGGCCTGCATCCTTGTTTAGGCTTACACACAAAACACACACACACACACACACACATTTCAAATGACCTCTTGAGCCTCTTCTTTACGATTTCAGTCTTGAAATCGGCTCTGCATAAATTCAGTTTGCATTTTTATGTACCATTAGAGCAATCGAGTGAAAACTAGTCGAATGCGGAACCTTCTAGAACAGCTTCTGTATAAGAGATTTTATGACGAAATAAACTTTGGACTGTTTCTTTTTCCTAAACGGAAAATCCGCAAACAGAGTTGAAATAGATTCTGACGTCGTATTGTGAAACGTAACGATTAGTTTAGGCATAAATTAAAATCATTCGGCGAAGTATAGACAGATTCCTGTGCCTGTGGCCAGTGGCGTAGCCAGGATTTCCGGAATGGGGGGGGGGTTGGTTTTCGGTTTTGACCGCGACCAACTTCGGAAAAATCTTGACAAGGAAAAAGGTTATCTTCTCTATTTCTTTCTCTGACAAGCAAAAATGGTCGTCACCTTTTAACTGTTGCATTCTATGGCCAAGGAGGAGAGTTTGACCCCCAAAATTGCGTCCCAAAGTACAATAAAAAATGCATAGAAACTCATTAAAATATTTTTCGGCAGCCAAGGGAGGGGGTTTGACCCCCAAATCCCCCTTGGCTGCGCCACTGTTTGTGGCATTGAATTTGCTTTGTTGCGTTTAGAATCGCCACAAATCAAGCTCACTTTTGAGCATCGACTTTCAATTATATCGGCGTATAACTTCGAAAAATGCTCACACAGGGCATGTATATGCTCATTTGACTTTCGCTCGTGCATGTCTGCTTTCTTCTTGTTCCCCGTTCTTTATTCTTCACTTCTGCAGATCTTCCTTCGGTTCGCATTCCTGAATAATGATTCTTAGTCCCTAATTCTTGTGACAGATTTATCTTCTTTATTCGGAGCATGTCGTATTTTTAAAATTCAAATCCACATACACGCTGTTTTTTTATTTAAAAAAACCCCGAGAGCAAAACAGCCTTTCAATTAAATACAGTATATAGATGCTCATTGTACCGCAGAACGACTGTCGATTTTATGCAGAATTGCTAATACATACTTTGTATCGGTCTACGAAGTACCAAATCATTCCTTTACATGCATTCCTGTTTCAAGCTCCTCTCTCTTTATGCTGTTTTTAGCAGGAATACAGTGGATGGGTGGGGGCTTTGTGTATCATTCCCCATTCTGCCTTTCCCCGTCCCCAAAATCCATATCGATGCTTGCGGTTAAAATCATTGAAAGGGAAGAAAAGAGAGAAGGAAAGAAAAGAGACGACACCCGCTTATTTCTTTGCGTCTTTAGGCCGCCTATAACTTCGGCTTTTCGTCATGACGTGATATCAGCAAATAAGATGATTTTTTAAGCTGGGGGGTGGAGGCGCATATGCCCTCGTGTCCCTCTAGATCCGCCTATGCCACAAAGCGCCCCGGTCTCCTGCATGCGAGACTTGTGCAAACCCGAAAAGAAAATGCTAAAGGGGGCTATGGGGTGATCGCCGATAAGTTGTCAGATAGTCTGAAAAATTTTCCAAATATCAAGATTTTATATACATAATATATCACCAACATATTACACAAGATATCCCCCCCCCAAACAAACCCACTAGCTATAGTCCAAACCGATCAAGATGGTCTGTACAAGAAACCTTGATGCCCCCGTACTCCAGAACGCTGGCTTCGCCTCTGTATAGCATAGTGTTTTATACAGGCCTGTTAGGAGGGGAAATCCCCAAAAAAAAAAAAAACCCTCAAAATCCCCCCCAAAAAAAAATCCCAGCACTTACACAAATTTTGCATTGAACTGTGTCTTTTCCTCCAACCAAGTCGATCCCCGAAAGCCTCAATTCCCCCCCAAGGCCTGGATTCTGGATAAAACACTGGTATAGCAGGATTCACAAAGAGTTACAATATTCTATATATAATAATCGAGACGATGTTTGCCAATGTGTTTGCAGAACTACAGTTTGCTGGAAAAGGGAAAAGTGGTGTTCTACACGACCAGTGTGACCGTGGTACGCGACACTTCGGACAGATGCCACCGGATCAAGCGAATCCTACAGACGCACATGGTGGCGTTCGACGAGAGGGACGTCTTCATGTCGAAGGCGTGCCACCGGGAGCTGGCCGATCGTCTGCACCCGGATGCCGAACTACCGCAGGTCTTCGTCGACGGGCATCACCTCGGGGTAAGACTTTCTGCAGTAGTGTCATTTCACACTTTCTTGGGCGGGGGGGGGAGTAATTTTTTGACCAAAATTCGCCCAAGCTACCAAATTTTACAAATCACTTCGCTTTGAATAGCCTAACTATATGAAGATTTGAAATCGGTCATCGCTCGCTTCACGGCGTCGAACGGACATTAGAAATTGTAAACGTTGCACTGAGGGACTAATCTGTAGGACTGCATTTAGCAACTATTAGGGTTAGGTCTACAAGGTGTTTGTAACTTGTAAGCATGGTGGATAAAAATATAATGTAGGTCTATAATTCGCGTTTTTCATCAACAGGGACCCGACGAGATAGAACGACTCAACGAAAATGGAACTCTACGTAAAATATTCAGCAATTTCACGGTTAGAAACGGACATTCTAAACGTTATAATATAAATACGGGCATTAAATTTATTCATTGCGTCTAACGTCTATGATTGCACATGAAAAGCATAGGCTAAACGCTCTAAAGTCTACACTATGGTCTACGCAATGCTTTCGTCTATTCTGACCAAAATTATTATGATCTAAGCATTTATCATTTGAGAAGAATATAAGACATCCAATCTGTATTGAAATTTAGGTCACGAATTTTAAGAAATTCTTTTGCTGAATCGAAGTTTATGTGCCTAGCGACTATAGCACAATCCTTAGGTCGGTGATTAGGCCTACACAGTGTTTAATCTAGACTCCTGGACTCCGGCAGGGAACTGACAAAGCCGGAGGAACTGACAAAGCCGGGGGGAAATTTTGATAGCGGGCTGCTGTTAGTCCATGTAGTATGCCAAAATTTACGGGGGAGGGGGAAGGGCGATCCCCCCCGGAAACAGCCTAGATTAAACACTGGGCCTACAGATCTTTTGCCATGCTGCAGCTTAACGTCTTAGAGACTGTCTGTCTGTCTGTCTGTTTGTCTCTGTCTGTCTCTGTCTTGCATAGTGTGCATTCTGTATTTTAACGCTCCGATTGGGGTTTGGTTGCTGCAGAAAGTGCAACAGACGTCGTGCTGCGGAAAGTGCGGAGGCTTTCGCTTCGTGCCTTGCAATTCGTGCCGCGGAAGCAAGAAATCAAAGCGAAACTGCTTCACCGACGAATTCTGCGCCCTGCGTTGCACGAAGTGCGACGACAACGGCCTCGTCAAGTGCAACGCGTGCAACTCCAACACCGCCGCCGCCGCCGCCGCCGACTGCGAATCTAGACACGAAGAATAGCGCAGAGGTCGTCTGCAGTGGGTCACGTGCAGGGACGTAGCCAGGAATATGATTTGGGAGGGTATAAATGTTGGAGGGGGGGGTTAAACCTTCACTATAAACCATATAAACTAAATATAATCACATATAAATCACATATAAATCACATAAAAAACTTTAAGGTAGACTGATTTGGGGTATATATATATATATATATATATATATATATATATATATATATATATATATATATATATATATATATATACCGACATACCCTCAGTCGCCACGCCCCTGGTCACGTGACGCGTTAGGAACGCCATTCGTCGAATCTCCTGCAGACGTCGTATTTCAATCGAGAAGAAGAAAAACTAAACGGATAAAGCACGCCAGGGGCGTAGCGACGGGGGGGGGTATATCGGTATATATACCCCCCAACAAAATCAGTCTACCTTAAAGTTTTTTTATGTGATTTACATGTGTTCATATGCGGTTTATATGGTTTATGTGGCTTATAGTTAAGATTTATACCCACCCAAAATATTTATAAACCCTCCCAGATCAAATTCCTGGCTACGCCCCTGAAGCACGTACGCGTATTGAAATCGTTTTTATTGAAGAATATTTGGTAATAAAACGTAAGTTTGGTACGCTGACGGTAGACGAATAGACCCCCACATGCACTTGAATTTGAGAGATATTCTAATGTCTAAGACTTATGTTTAGGGTCTGATGATTAGTTACTCAATCACTACCTATTATCGTTCATACTCATTTACTTTTTATTATAATTTCTACACTATTTAATATATATTAAATAGAGTACTATATATACTATATATATTAGCCTTATATATAGGCCTTTATAGCAGGGGTGGCAAAACCCATAGAAAGCTTGAGCCGCAAATGACAATTTTCAAAAACTTGGGAGCCGTATTGTTATAATTATACACGAAAACGAGGTAGGCAGTGGCGTCCTAGGGTTGGTGTCACGTAAAATCGTGGTGTCACCCATTTAGACTTTGCCTCTTCTAAATCTTTCTTATTTCAAATTGACAAGCAAAAGGTCATCCTTTCTGACAAGCTCATTTTAGATGGTGTCATCTATGATAAAATATAGTATGATCCAATTCTTTGCAAAATTTCATTAAATCTTTCTGCTATTTTATGGGATCTATGATAAAATTGGCAAACATGCAATATTATTACTGTCTGTTATTTGGCAATTGTATGCTTGTGTTGATCTGTTAATCTGCTCAAAATTTTTTTAACTTTTCGAGAGCGGCCGCCTCTGCTCTGATACACAGCGTAGCTTTCAATTTAGAGTAGCCTAAAAGAGACTTGCACTGGGGTTATGGTGCTCCGAATTTACTCGATTTAATGCTTTGCAACAGAATTAAGAACTGATATAGATCGACAGTTGTCAAGCATTTAGTTTAGAGTTCGATCCATTCTATTAAGCTGAACTTGCCGGATAATATGTTTTCTGCGGTTTGTATACTTTGCTGAAATCACCTTTCTGAATGTGTCGTTTTATTGGAATAGATTCTGTTATATTCGCAAATCGAACTATAGGCTATAAACGTATAAATAAATGGTGTTTTGTTGTCTAAAAATTGTGTTTTGTTGTCTAAAAACCCTGTTGTACAATGAACCAAATATCGTCTGATCAATTTAGGCCTACATGCATTCTCGCAAGATATAGGCCTACAATAGAACATTCATTTTTTGATTCCTCTCTTTCCTGTACACAACAGTGTAGGCAGTCCTTCATGCTAGTGTGTAGAATGAAATGGCTGGGTGGTAACAATAGTCCTAGTCCTCTCGTCGGTTAAAGTCATGCAGATAATCCATTTTATAATATTTTTGTCGTCTACACTGCATAAAACTTGATGGTAGGCTACAATTAGGAACCAGTTATCATAAGACACGGGTTAGTTATACACGGTTCATCTCGCGATCGACTTTTTAGCCATTTCACTCGACGCTCGGCAGAAATCTGTTTTGTTGATGTCCTTATAGTACTGTAGGTCAGTGCTTAATCTAGACTCCAGGACTCCGGGGTGGAAACTGAAAAAAGCCGGGGGAACTGACAAACCGGGGGGGATTCTGCTAGGGGCCGCTGTTAGTCCATGTAGTATTCCAAAATGTCCGGGGGGAATTTGAAATTTCCGGGGGAAAGGGCAATTTCCCCGGAAACGGTCTAGATTAAACACTGCTGTAGGTCTACTCGTATACAGTCAGTGGCGGTGGTTAGTTGTTTAGAAATCTCCGGAATTCATTGCCTGTACATCGCCTCGTGAAACCAGCGCACTATAAACATTTTCAATTAATTAAGTCATAAACTGTTCCTATTTGTCCCATCGGTTTAAGCCTTACTTTAAGGTCTTCAAATGAAGCCTCAGCCGATCAAACTGACTTCTTCATCGTCGCCATTCCATAATTATCATTATTGTATTTTCTACAACAACGGCTGATGTTTCACACAATTTTTCCAGGGGGGTGCAATTGCACCCCATTGCATTCACCTCCGGACGCCCATGATCAGTGGCGTAACCAGCATTTCCGGAAGGGAGTTTTGGTTTTGACCGTGACCAACTTCGAAAAATCTTGACAAGCAAAAAAAGGTCGTCACCTCTTGCACCGTTACATTCTATATGCCACTTAAAACTTGTGGGTCGGCAGCCAAGGGGGTTTTGACCCCCCAAATCGCGTCCCAAAATAAAAAATTATAGAAACTCATAAAAAATTTCGGCAGCCAAGGGGGCTTAACCCCAACCCCACCCCTTGGCTACGCCACTGCCCATGGTTGCAGTTTATATTTTTCAATATATTGCGGAGCATGAACTTTTGTCCTCATATAAGGTACTGTGGGGTAGTAGGCCTACGGGTACTTGGCTTTCCTATACTTGTTTCAAGCTAGGGTACGTAATGACAAAAAAGTTAAGAGAAATAAGAACCACTGCAACAGACCGTGATAGACACGCAGCTAAGTTAGCTAGTAAAACTTACACCTCTGCTGTTCCTGAGTAGGTACATCTCATTCGAATTAGGCCTATATTAGAATCTGCAGTTCGTACTGACGAAACGCGCAGCATTACTTACTAGCATCTCGGTCACCTGCTGAGTGGAGCTTAACACTCTAATTCTAATAAGAAGAGGATGCCTGGCTGCCACCACAGACCGACCCTGCCACTGGTTGCTAGTGAGAACTTGGAAACGCTTTAGGCAGGGCGATTGGCGAAGGGAAGAGCGCTTAGTGAGACGGCTGAGTCCCCACAAGCCTTTGGCGCAACAATCGTTGGTTCAAAATATAAATATAACTTCTGATTCCATCGTTTCGTTATGAGGTCTATTGTTCTACGAAAAGAAGTGAGCATCACAATATTAGCGAAGTGACCTGTGCGCCAGTTATGCCCGTGCGCACATTCGCACCTGGTGCTGACCGTTTTTTAGAAAGCCGATTACACTGAATGCGGTATTTATGCAGTTTCTCTGTTTTAGCAAATTCTTCTGGAAGACAGACTTCTGCAACATTAGTAACCTATTAGTTAAATATTTAAATAATTTGGTGGACGACTCTAATCCTTACGTTACGCCGTCCGATTTATTTATCTGCCGCGCGTCGCGTGGGCTTCGTTCACCGAATCCAGTAGATTTTCATGAATAATTCATAAGATCTGCTGAATAATTAATGTACCTCCACCGGTCGCCGTATGAGAGCGCGCTACAGCCAACCACGTGATCGTCGACCGATTAATAATTCATGAATAAAGATGAATTATTTATCTCGACCATTAGCGGTCGCCATCTTGGTTAAATGAATAGTCGGATGTGAACGGATCACGGTGAGCTGTTGTTTTTGTCGGCGATTTGTAAACACTCTGTAATCGGTTCTGTAATGTAATGTTTTACGACCGACTTTTACGCCGTCTTTACCGGACGCGACGATCGGCCGTCCGGTCCGCCGGTCCGGGGATCGACTAATGATCGATTAAACGGACGGAAACGTCGATTGGGCCAAAGCGCCTAGGACCGACTTTTCTCTCTGGCCTCAATGACGAAATCGGTGCAGAAATTTCGCTCTGATTTGGATTTTCGCCGGTTTTTTGCCAAAATCCCCAAAATTCGGAGGATATTTCGTGTCTTGCGGCGTCGAAGACCGTGCACGGCGCAGCCAGATGACCTGCAACGATTCCCATTCGGTCTCTTTAATAGATAACATGCGTGCTCTGTATGTGTATGTATGTGTGTGTGTGTGTGTGTGTGTGCTATTCCTGATTTCTTTACTTTGCACGGTGCAAGTGACCTGATCTTTAGCGAGTGGAGTTGAAATATAATGGATTGGTACTTTAGAGTATTAAAACTGGTACCGTAGAGGTGCATAATTTTTATTTTTGTTGTTTTTTATCTATGCCAGGGGTGTCAAACTCATTTCATATAGCAGGCCACATAAAAGTCTTTGTGGTTGTCGCTGGTCGGATTTGCACATAACATTAAAACAAACTGCAGTAGGACTATTACACAGCAGTATATAAAAATGACTGATAAGTAACATTTAATATTCAATTTTTGTAATACTGTTAACGAAAAGTAAAAGTATTTTTTTAATTACCAGGGCATTACCTGTTGAGTTTCATATATGTAATTTTCAATTTTGATATATATACTTTTTGAAAACTTCTTAAATAAAGTAACTTTTCTGAAGTATAAAGTTTTTCTTGTATTCAGCCGCATATATGAGGGTCGGATGAGAAGCTTTTGCGGGCCATATCCAGCCCGCAGGCCGTATGTTTGACACCCCTGATCTACGCATTTCTAGGACATCTTTTAGCACTTCATCTTTGAATTACTGTTGTAATGATGACAAATGATGAAGATGATCATATTGAGGATGTTCATTTTGTAATTGGCTTCTTTGTTGTCTTCATCGTCAGTTCCATGTCTGACACTATAACAAGGCTTTTTCTTGGAATTTTGTGACGTTAGTCTGTATTTTGTGTTATTTCAGAGATGGCACATTAAAGGGGGCTTGAAAATACTGGACCTCATGAAGTCGTTATAGCAGGATTATTCGAAAGGTCAATTTCAGTATTTGCGTGATGGATGAAATCATTATTATATCATAGTGTTTTGAAATTACTGGACGCTAATATCAAGTGTTGTAATTCAATGCAATTTCTTTTATTTGAGATGTGTTTGCTGTTAGCGGCATTTCTTGCATTTTGTGAAACAGGCATTTAGGGAGCACATTATTGTTTTCTGATTTTGATGTGTCACAAGTATTGCAGTGTATGTTAAGAATTCTTTTAGTTAGTTTGTTGTTGCTTGGTGAATGGGTTAAAGGTCATCTGATAAGGGTTCATCCATATAGTACGTATTCAAAAAAAGTCACATTTTCACCCCCTCCCCCGTTGCACATAGCGTACATAGGAAAAATCTCCAAAATCCGATCCCCCCCTCAGTGCGTACATACTATATGGGTGGACCCTAACTGTGACATGCTTTGGGATGGGTCACTGCAGTATGAATGTTATTCAGAGAAACATTTTTCATTGCTCATATGCTGAAATTAGTATGCTAGTTGTTTCTTCAACCACATCTAATCTAATCTAATCTAATCTTAAACTTCTATAGCGCCACTTTCATAATGCACAGAAGCATCAACCGATGGCACACCAAATCCAAATCACTAAAGATCCAGGTCAAATCCAGGGTATCCTGAATCATTTACCATCTGATATCAGATGCTACATGTCTGCTTTTTAAATTTCTTAAATTTAGATTCTTCTTCTTGAGTTCACTGCCTGGTAGCAGGTCCCAGGTTCCCATTGGCACCATCCTTCTCTGCCAGCAGATTGGGTCTTTAATCCTTTATATCTGTCTTTAGTCGGCATCTAGTGCATTAGTGACGTACATGGTCTTCATCTGGTTATCCTTCCTACCAAATGTCCCTCCAGTATTGTT
The DNA here is from genome assembly GCA_018105865.1 of Metaphire vulgaris. Lineage (NCBI taxonomy): Eukaryota > Metazoa > Annelida > Clitellata > Crassiclitellata > Megascolecidae > Metaphire > Metaphire vulgaris. Next base: position 22,473,319 of record CM030834.1, read on the forward strand.
TAGATTACAAACTACAAAATGAACTCAACAAGATATGATTAATGAACACCTCATGTTTGTGTGGTTGCCTGCCTATATCATTACTACATGAATATGGCTTTTGAGACTTGGTCTTGTAGTGTAGTATCTTGATTGGCTTGAATGGCTTAATTTGTGTTTCTTTTTTTTCAGAGTTAAAAACTTACAAGGACCCCAATCCAGAAGCAATGGATGGTCCACCTCCAACCAAAAGACCTCGAAATGATTCCCATGCCTTTTCATCTTTTGATTCTAATCCAGGTAACTTTTGTTAAAAGTTGAGCATATTTTGAGCATCTTAACGACTTTTGATGCATTTTACTCGTTCATGATCTTTATGTATAACTTGTTCGCTGTCTTTCTATAAAGTGCAGATCAGATATCTATAGTGCAAACTTTGTTCACTTCTATTTTCTGTATGAACAGAATTGTGTGAGAGTCTGTTAAGGGTCCATCCATATAGTACATATGCACTAAGGGTGTGGAGTTGGATGTAGGAGATTTTGCATATGTACGATGTGTGCAATGGCCAACGGGGTGATGGTGGTTGAAAATATGCCTTTTTGCGTATGTACTATATGGACGAATCGTAATGGTGTGAATCAATTTAGGCACATGAATTGATTCGGTGGGTGTGAATTGATTCGGTTAGTGTGAATTGATAGACGGTGTGAATGATTTTGTTGCTTTAGATCTTTCATGGAATCTGGCGGAGATCAATTCCGAGCTGCCGGACGAACTCAACTGCCAGCCAGTTTCAAATACGAAAAAGGCGGAAGATACGATCCAGAAGCATCACAACCTCTCGCAGCTGCTCAGCGCTCACAACAACATCCATCCCGGATCGTCGTCATCGTCGTACTTTGGCAGTTCCACAAATCCGATGCAGCCGAGAGCTGCCGCTTTCGCTCCACCTCAGTTCCGCCAGCAGGCTTTTCCGTCTCAGCTCTCGCATCAGCCGTGCCCCATTGTAAGCGTGCGAGGTGCCGGAGCGCTGCCAAATTCCCGTCACCCGATGATCGCCAACAATTTGCACCTGCAAAACCAGATGGGTACCGGCTTCGGACCGCGCCAGGGAAGTTACGGAGCGATGCGCCCGACGTCCGGCGGCACGGCCTACGTTTCAAATAATCTTCGAAACTTGAATGGAGGCGTATACCCGTACGGAAACAGCAGCGTTGTCGCTATGACGCCTGGCGGTGACTTTTGCAGTGGCCAGTTTCCGCCACCAGGTGGGGCTAACGACAACCCATACTGCAATCAGTTAGTCATGGGCGGGAAGATGTCGATGCTGACGAACGGTTCTGCGGTTCATCGACCTTGCGATGACCTTAAAAACACGCTGTCCGTTGCGTCGTCTGGTGCGGTCAGCTCTCAGACGGGTCTTAATTCGGTCGACCCGGGTGCTCTGACTTCAAAGTCTTTGACCACCCAGTCATCGTCAATGCCAAAGCCTGTTGGGGCATCGCCTTTATCAGGAGTGGTAAGGATGGCTTCACATTTTGATTACAGTGCAGTTTTAACATTGTTGATGTTCCATTTGGAAATGTAAGGCAGGAATTTATATATTAATGTCTTTCCAAGTGTTTAGTTCAATTATATAATTCTAAATTATTGCAGTTTATAAATTTTTGTGTGCCTTATTTATTTTGAAAAGCAGAAGTTTGTAAGTAAGACAAAGAAGACAGAGGTTCGGTTACTAATCTTTGTGTGTTTCATCTGATAATTAATGGAAATATTGTAATGTATTTACTTGCTTTGGCATTTTCTTTGTCTCGGCACTGATGTTTTAGTTCGGGCATAAATATTAGTGCAAATTGTGAAACCAATATCACCATCATTCAGACACTTAAAAGTAAACTATAGAAATGCAATTGATTGAAAAGCCATTTTGCCAGAATATGTAGTGAAATTTGAAGAAATGTTAACAAATCCTTTCCTTAATGTTCAAGTATTTAGGAACGTGTAAGCTGTTAATGGTGATGGCAGTCTTGCAAGTATCAGATATTACTGCTTTTTATAATGATACATATGTATGGTAATGTATGTAATGGTTACTTGCTGATGTTGTCAACAAACCAACTTACTGTGCCTTTGTAGCAGTTAAATTTTCATGCACACGTATCCATTTGCAGTGAATCAATGCAGGTACTTCTAAGTATACTGTTTGTATATGATTTCATGTTTTGAATGGTTTTATTTTAAAATGTAAAATGGAAAGAGCAGGAACGTTAGTTGTTTGCTGTCTGAATTTATTTTCGGAGCAGTGTTTTGCTCTGGTTAGATTTGTTATCTTTTGCCACACGTTTATGCCACCACTGCCTCCCCTCCCCACCCCTCCCCCCAGTCCTGTTGTTAAGACTGTGCAGGCTTTGGAATTTGTGGACTTGCAGAAGATACTTTTATAGAGATGTGCTACATATATCTGCTAAGTCAGCTGGTTCAAATCATGCGGTCTTTTTCAGATTTATATTTAACAGGGATTTGCCATTTTAGTGGAGGTTTTGCAGGTTTAATTCTTGGCGGCAATGTCTTGTAGTTTCCGGTGTCGCCAGCTGTGGCGCAGCACGACAGCGACAGTGTTGCAGGCGAACGACAAGCAGAGACAGATGCATCAGCTGATTCTCATCATGCATGCGCACAAGTGTAACCAGCTCAGTCAGGCCAACGGATTGTCACAGCCGCAACTATGCCGCGTGCCAGAATGCGCTCAGCTTAGAACTACCCTCAAGCACATGACCGAGTGTGAAGATAAGAAGACTTGCAAAGGTTACTATGCCGAGCGGATCTCTCTGTTTCGGCTAGAGATTTTGTATTCTGTGGCCGCTTCTGTCGTTTTTGCTCTATCTGACGATATTACATTGTATTACGTATACAGAATTACGTTGTATTACGTACAGAGACCACACAGGATTTATCACAGAGCTTGTGGTGTTGCGTACTATGTAGAATGAAGTTCGTGCGATGTAATGTAATGTAATGTGACATTTTTATAGCGCCTCTTCTATTTCTATTCAGAGGCGCTCCTAGCGATGTTCATTGCACTTCAGCAAAGTGACATTTTCGGATGTTGTGCAAATTATCAGTGCGTTGTTTATTTACATTGAAAGCACTTTTTGATGTTGCTATGGTGATTTGTTTTCTACACATACTGTAAATCCTCTAATACAAACCGGGTCTTGAACTTAAGATGGGCCTTCTGTACAAGCCTAATTAATACAATGTCTCCAAAGTCTTTAATAGAGTTACCTGTTACAATGCTTGAACATTTGGACTGGAAGATACGTTTGGAAGCTGTTAAACTAAAATACTATTGTGTGCTTATGAGCCAATAGCATCGATGTAGTATTATGCACACACACAGGCCAGGTCTCTAATAAAGGCTGGGGGATTAACCCCTTAACCGTGTATTTAACTGTAACTCAATGTAAAATGGACGGATATATCCGGGATCCCCAGTTAAGGGGTTAAAGTAATTTGTTTTGATGGAAGCCAGGTGCTTCAGTTAGATGATTTGCTGTATTTAAACTGTCGTGGTTTGATCACTTGTAGTGGGCAAGTGTTTGGAGCTACGTCAGGTGATACTGCACTGGAAGAACTGCATTCAGCCAAACTGTGCCATATGCGCGCCGGTTCGCAGGAAGTACAACGCAAAACAACAGTCCGGAACGACGACAACTTCGATCGCCTCCGAGGCAAATCGGCCCCCACCGCAACCCGCAAATTCTGTGATCCCCAACAACGCAGAAGTCGAAACGACCTACAGGACACTGAGACTTAACAACCCCCCCAGAGATTACGCAAACCCCGCATCGTCCGCGTCTCACGTCGGCCACTCCAGACAGACCCTTGCGCCGGCGCCGCCGATGTCCGGCGCCCAGATGGCGCCTGCCAATCACAACGCGGCCGCCGTTCCCGCCAGCGTCCTCGTGCTGCCCGCCGATCATTCGATTTCTTCCGGGCTGTCTTCGGCCGACGTCGGAGTCGCGAAAGCGGTGAAGCCGTGGCAGGAGAAGGCCAGCCAGAGCTTCCGAGACAGCTGCGTGGAGAGGCTGTGAGTTTGCCCATATCTTGAAACGACGAATTCGCAATTTTGAAGATGTGCTTCCACGTGCTTACAGACTTTTTTGCAACTAAATGCGCATTTCTGTTGATTTATGCAGAAAATTTGGATGCAAGGAAATATCTAACAGAAGCAGGAGTTTATTGTGATCAATATGAAAACTAGATTTTGTTAGAGGGATTAATTTAAATTTTAATTCTACTACAGTTTTTCTTTCTTTTTTATGCCAGCGTTCAAGCAATATTTCCAATCCCTCCTGATCTGAAGGTCATTCGGACGGATCAGATGAACAACCTGATTCATTACGCTAAGAAGGTGGAAGGCGACTTGTTTGACTCTGCCGACAGCTTGGTATGTTCTTTGTAGTTGAATTAGAGAAAGTCTTTTTAATGGCTGTCATTTTAAAATTCAGACTAGGAGGAGGTTGACACATTTCTTACATGTGAGTTTTCCGGATCACAACTAAATCACCACAGTTGGGGAACATCATTGTGAAATGCATCATTTTTCTTACTACTTTGCTTAGGAATTAGTCAGAGAATTAGCCTTGTCAGTCTTATTGCAAAATATGCATGTAATAATACAGCATTTATAGCCAGTAAAGTATGAGGTTCTATTCATGTGGTGATTTCAATGTAAATTGTTGATTTTTCCTGGTAGAGTTAATGATAAAGGCTTTTTATAACTGTTTAGATAAAATTAGTCGGATCATGTAGTAGTATTTTTCCTTATGTGGTTTATAGGCGAGTGTCATCAGTTTTACTGTCAGAAAAAGTCTTTTAGGCCAACTGAGTACTATTTTGGCTTAAGACGACCGCTTTCTCCTGCCCTTGTAGGAATGTGACGTGAGATTGCATTGCTTTTTCTATACAGGGTTGTTCCATGGCTTGTACCAAGCATTTGAATGAGTTTCAACTGAAATTAGCATTCTGGCAGAAATGAATGTACCCAATTCTGTTCATTCCAAATGACATTGACTGTTAAAATTTATCCAAGTAGTCGGCTACTGGGCTTCGTTTGTATGTGCTTTGTTTAGGAGGAGTACTATTCGATTCTGGAGGCAAAGGTGTACAAGATTCAAAAGGAACTGGAGGAAAAGCGCATGAAACGAATGATGGACAACGGTGCAAATGTTGCGCAGGGCTCGGGGCCCCCCGGAATGTTTGTTCATACAAATGGTATGTTTTGTTATAATTAATTTATAGGAAATTCTATAGAAATGTTATGTTACAGTTTATTATATGTGGACATATATCTCTGGTTCTACAGTGCAGTGCTTTTGATGTGCATAAATAGAGCTCATGAGATTGGAACCCATTTATCTTCTGTAAGTTTTACTTTAGCAGCGTATGGGATTATACAGGAGATACCAGTAGTTGACTAGTGATATTTAACCCTTAAACTACCAGATACTTTGTAACTATATGCAATGTAGCTGAGCATACTTGGTTCCGATGGTTTAAAGGTTAAAGATGGCACTCAAGTTTTCTATCAATGGATATGTAGTTTGTTAATTAATGCATGTATGATTGTTTCAACAGATACTGTATTGAATGTAATATTAATCATATTATTGTTTGGAAAATGCCCAAGTTTATATACAGGGTGGCGCAAAAAAATCTGGGCTAGTGACATTAAGTTTGAATTTAATATAGTCTGTTTTTTTTTGTGCCACCCTGTATTATATGTGTGTAAATGCAACGGTTGTCTACTGTTATTGTAGTTCATAATTTTGTGTTGTCAGCTACGGTACCAGTTCAGGAGCCGCAGTTCAATGATGTCCGTTTGGACTTATTTTCTAACGGCCCTTCTTTGAAGACTGGAGGCATGTCTAACTGCCAAGTCCCACAATTTATGAATTCTCGCTTTCCTTCGAACATGTACAACGCGCAGAACACGCGAGCACAGTCTGCGTCGTCATTCACTGGCAGGATATCCAGATGTGCTTTCTTCTGCCGGACAGGTACAGTGAAGAATTTATTATTATCGAGAACTAGAGGCGTTGTTAACGAAATCTCATTCGGGGGAGAATTGCACGTGAATTGTATTAATTTGATTAATTAATTGTACTACAGTAAGTATTTTTGTTTCCAGCATTTTATTTTAAGTTTTTGTGGGGTTTGGGGGGGTTGGAATGTTAATTTCCAAAACTTTCCTGTGCTTTAGACATGAATTTTTGAACAGATTAATCTAATTTGACAGACTTTCCCGATAGCTAAGCTGAATGTGTATTTATTGCTTCTCAATGTTGTTTCTAGATGTATTGTCCGATGTCGATTGATAGCTTTCCTGGGCAGGGGCCTTCTAACTTTGCCAATTCGAAACACGATCTTCCATTTGTTCAGCAAGAACTGGTTTGTTTGAGTTTTCAGATTAGTATTACACTTAAGATAATGACACTTGCAGAAGTTTTCCACAGAAATAAAATAATAGGTCTTCTAAAATGTTGCTTGTTTTTAAGCTTTGAAAGATGTTTGGCCATTGTTTCTAAACCTATCACCTGAATCTAGTTTATTATTTGTTTGAGTTGCATTTAATACTGGTGTATTATTGTTTTGCTGAATTTCTTCTTTTAAGTGTTGACATTAGAATGTGGGAGATTGAACGGTGTTTTAATTTGCTCGACTGTTGTGTTCTTTATAGATTTGTCCGCCTGGACATAACCAGTTGCCTTCGTCTAACCTACTTGCGCCTCCCCACGCCTCGCAGCAGACGTGTCAGGCGCCGTCTTTTGCGAGCATGGCGCAAGTCAAGCAGCCGCAGTCACCGTACCAGCGCCTCAACGGTCCGTCGCCGGGCAACTGCCAGATGGTTTCCGTGCCGGCGATGGTCTCTCAGTCGAGTACCGGCAGTCCGACCGCCGCTTTTCCGGTTAACGGGGTGCACACCCCCGCGGCTCCGGCCATGTGCGGCGCGCAGCTGACGTCGCCCGCCGGAAACTTCAAAATGACCGTCAACCACGAGGACATCACCGACGACGAAGTGACCGTAAAGTCGGAACCGAGGTCTCCGGAAGACTTTAAGTACAATCCTCCTCCTCCTCCTACTCATCCACCTCCCCCCCCTCCCGCTGTTCCGGCTCACGAAGACATCACCGGACGACGAGGCGGAAGAGGGCAAGCCGGAGGAACCGCCCGTGGAAGCAAAGGTCGAGGTCAAGGAGGATTTAGCCGATGACGACGCGGCGAAGGCGGCGGCAGTTACGGAACCGAGCAACGAAGTGAAGACGGAAGTCGACGAAACTGCTCGAGAGAAGTCAGAGGTTGTCGAAGACTGCAAGACCTCAGAAGATGCCGCCGCGGTTTCTAAATCGGAGCTGGCGCCTGTGCCGGAGGAGACGCAGAGAGGCCGTAAAAGTAGGTTCTAGTAATTTACGAGACTTACTCTGTGTTTGTATAAACGTATTGTGGTGAAGTTATTAGAGATGGCAGATTGATTAACCTTTTAACTGGGCAACTATTTGTAACTCAATGTAAAATGGACGAACGTTACTCGGGGCACCCAGTTAAGGGGTTAAGACCGGTATTGCCTTGAGTTTTGCGCCATTAGAGGAATGTAAAGCAACTTTGCTGCCATTATTTCCGCACAGCGGCGTCAGAATTTTATCTTTTTTGTGATCTAAAATGTTGTGAATTGCTGTAATGAATGGACATTTTACTCTGATAAAACAAAATACTTAATTTTGCAATGCAAGTCGAATAGAATTCCTTGATTTCATGTTGTTTTTTTGTGTAGTCTGGAAGGCAGAGGAACTGCAGGCTGCTTTTCTGCCAGTCGTAGACAAGCTATTTTGGCTCGAGGAGGCTCTTCCTTTCCGAGAACCTGTTGATGCAATATCTCTCAACATACCGGTTATATTTATAATATATATTTTTTATATATACATGTGCATATGTGTGCTGCATTGTTATATGATGGCCCTTCTGCACTGTTTATTGATTATCTTACTTATTTTGAGTGGTGTCATCTTATCTCATCGTTGTTTTCTTAGCATCTAGCCTTGCCCTCCAACAGTATGTATATACATGTATATGCACATCTTGCAAGTTTCCATAAATGTTTATAGACTTTACAAATTGTTGAAGTGAACTAAACTAAGAGCCAGTGGTGATAAGATGTAAGTTTGATTTGGTTGTGCTGTTATTGTGTTTTTATCCAATTTATTATTTGTGTGAAATTCTGTATCCAGGATTACCATAAGATCATTAGAAATCCGATGGATTTGTCTACAATTCGAACTAAGCTGGAAGATGGTTGCTACGGCAATCCGTGGGATGTAATTGATGACGTCAATCTCATGTTCGACAATGCGTGGCTCTATAATCGCAAAGGATCGAAAGTTTACAAATGTTGTTCAAAGGTATGCTTTGTTTTACAACTGTTTACACTTCTTGCGAATATTCTTATATTCTTCGGAATTACGGAATTTTAATTATAAAAAAATGATGTTTCGTGATGTCGTATGTACAGGGTGGCACAAAAAAACCGGACTATATTTTAAATGCAAACCTAAATGTGACTGGTCCGGTTTTTTTTGCGCAACCCTGTATCATATGCTGGTTTTCTAGTTTGTTACTTTATCTGTGATAGATTAGTGCGTGCACTTCCAGTGATGATTAGTGCACTTTGATTTATGATTAGTGCATGCACTTCAATTTTTGATTCAGTGCCTGCACTATTCTATTTTATTTCATTGCGCCGTGACTTATTGCAGCTTGCCGAAGTGTTTGAGGCGAATGTTGACGCTGTGATGCAGTCGATCGGGTTCTGTTGTGGTCATCGCTTTGTTTTCTCTCCTCAAGTTCTGTGTTGTTTTGGAAAGCAGTTGTGCACAATAGCTCGAGATTCTACCTACTACAACTACCAGGACAGGTTGTCACATTGGTTATTTTGCAGGCTGTGTTAATATTTCTGGAAAATTCCTTGTACAGTATAGTGTCATTCTCAGACTCTGTTAAATTCATCATTTTGTTAGGCATGTGCAAGTCACCTGTATATGTATATGTATATATATATATATATATTCATATATTCTTTTCATATTTATTTATATTTATTTTATGAATGTTCTGTTTGTAGATATATTTACTGTGAAAAATGCTTTTTTGATTTGCCTGGAGAAGACATTGAAATGGCCGATGATCCCTCGCAGCCCGGACTGTGAGTGTATTACAGCATTTATTTATGATTTATAGTTCTTGTATTTTAATTCTATGGGTCACTTTAGTAATATTGCTTAATTCTATGGGTTGCTGTTGTAATATTGCTTATCAGTGCATGTGTGGAAACAGTTTAGAAAGTATGAAACTTGCATTGGCATTGAGTATTGCAAAGTCTGCTTATGGACAACACTTGATTTTGCAAAAAAATCTTTTGGAACCAGACTATTTCTTCCAACCTCAAAATTTTCAACTTTTGGTCGGGGCCAGATTACCGGTATTAAAAACCAACATTTTAGAGCCCCGCTGGTGAAGTTGGCCTCCAAAAGCAGGCTAAGCCCCCAAACTGTGGGAAATAAAACCATTCGATATAAGAAAGGGAATGGTCAGTGTTTGGATATATTAACTTATATGTGATAAAGCTCGAATATTATACAAGATTTAGTGAAAAGCGGTCATCGATTCTTTTTCTGTTACAGTAAGATCAAGAAAGAACAGTTTGTGAAAGAGAAGAACGATAAACTAGATTATGAACTGTAAGTTTGGATTTAACCATTGCTTGTTATCTTTAGTGCATGACATTTTTCAGCATTTAGCTCGTTAACCCCTTAACTGGGGATCCTGGATATATCCGTCCATTTTGCATTGAGTTAAATACGCGGTTAAGGGGTTAATGTGACACGTCCATTCAATAATTGTGACAGTGCATGGAGTGTATCATGTGGAGCTCTAGTGAATATATCTATCTGTGTTCCTTTTGTGTGTGTGTGTGTGTGTGATTCGTTGAATGTAGCGAATGTCATCGCAAAATGCACAAGATCTGTGTCCTGCACATGGAACAGATTTGGCCAGACGGCTTCACGTGCAGCGGCTGCCTGCAGAACGAGAAGAAGAGGAACAAGTACAGTGCAAAACGTAGGTCGTGTCTTTAACCGGCTTCGCTCCCCCTGAAGATTGGCTGCATTGTGGACTGTCTTCTTCCATGTGCTATGGTCTTCTGCTCTTTTTGTCACCTGATAGTGGGGACTATGAGTATGTCCATTCTTCAGGCCATTCCCCGCTTTCCCACAATGCTGTGCAGAGATAACATGCATTCCGTTGATCACTGCTTCTCCTTCTTTGAGTGCCGTAGTTCTATTGGTATTCCATCCGGACCTGGTGCTTTTTTGTTTGCTGTATCGTTCATAAAAATAGGTACTTGCATCAATTTAGGAATTTTAATTTTGATTTCAGTTTTGTTTTTTAAAAATAGATTTCACAACTTTTGAAATGGTAGTTTTGCGGGTGTCATTTAAAATCTGTACTTTGTACGGGTTTCACGTTTCTCATTTTCACTTGAATATTGAGACATACGTTGATGTAATGTAATGTAATGAGCTATTTATATTGTGCCTAATCAATCAATGTTAGCAATGTTAGATGTTTCGAACGGTGCGTAACGAGATGATTGATTCAGACATCGTGCACTTTGTTCTTTCATAGGTCTTCCCGAAACGAAACTGAGCCAATATCTCGAGGGTCGGGTCAACCAGTTGCTTAAGAAGAGGGACGCCGGTGCGGGCGAGGTGGTCATTCGTGTCATGTCGTCTTACGACAAGGCCGTGGAAGTCAAACCAGGAATGAAGTCGCGTTATGTCAACTCAAACCAGATGCCGGAGAGCTTTCCCTATCGAGTGAAGGCAATGTTTGCGTTTGAAGAGATCGACGGAGTTGATGTATGCTTCTTCGGAATGCACGTCCAGGAATATGGATCAGAATGTCACAAGACAAACGCACGGTAACATCTGCAGGGCATTCCTGTCAGTGTCATTATTATTATTATTATTACTATTATTACTATTATTATTATTATTATTATTATTATTATTATTATTATTATTATTAAAGTTTAGATTATTGTAGTGACTAATCTGGAAAGACTACGTGAACACATTACAGTGTCAAACAAGATCGTAATGAAATCAGAAATGCTACAATTAAAAAGATATTGTATATAATATTGCTGTAGAATTATAAGAAACTAAGACTATAATAATAATTTTTGTTTGTATATATATATATATATATATATATATATAAGGTAATAAAAGATCTGAATGTTGTAGTGAGTCAATTTATGTCTCTTGTAGGAGAGTCTACATTGCCTATCTCGACAGCGTTCACTATTTTCAGCCACGGCACTTTCGAACGCAAGTCTATCACGAGATTCTGATCGGATACATGGATTATGCCAAGTCTCTGGGGTATGTGTTGCCACTGCTGTTTTTGTCAACTCTCAGACATTACCAGCGTTTGCAACTTCCGAATTGCTGCAAGAGGAAAGCTGAAATCTGCACGCGGTATTGTCCTGTAGTATTCTCAGTCGTATGGCACACTCGCGTAAGTGCAACAGCACTTGTGCACTGCAACTGTATAAGGGAGATGTCTGCATTATGAGCAATTGTAATGTAATGTAACAAAATATTTGTATAGCGCCTCTTCTGAAGAATCATTCAGAGGCGCTCCACAGCAAATTACTGTATATTGACAAAGGGATCAGTTTTAAGTCGTTTCAGAAAGAGGGCCACAGAATTAGAAGTTGCTAAGCAATGCATACTGGCGTCAAGAGCATTCCAAAGGATTTGCGTGATACTTGGGGGTGTTATACATATGTGCAAATATGGCACCGTAGATCCATTTGCATATTGTTCTTTGACAGTTATCAGACCGCACACATCTGGGCCTGTCCGCCAAGTGAAGGTGATGACTACATCTTCCACTGCCATCCGCCAGACCAGAAGATTCCAAAGCCAAGGAGGCTGCAAGAGTGGTACAAGAAGATGCTCGACAAGGCTGTAGCCGATCGAGTGGTCTTTGATTACAAGGTATTGTAATTACTATTATTATTATTATTGTTAATTAATTAATTAATTATTGTATTATATTGTTGTGATATTGAAGTAAGTAAGGTCTAACGTGTTTCAGGTTGGTTTATTTTTTATTGTTTGGTTTAACTGCAGAGTTATTTCTTAGAGAAAACTAAAACACTACAATGAAGTTGAAGAATGAAGTTGGGTATAGTTGTACTGGGTTTTTATGGTCGTAGAAATTTGAGTTCAAAAGTCTTGTCTCGAGACTGCTTTGCCATTCGTTACCATTGCTGGTGGATTGCGTTGAATTTCAGGATATTTTCAAAGATGCGCTGGAAAACAGGATCTCAGACGTCCCTGAAATACCTTACTTCGAAGGCGACTTCTGGCCGAACATCATGGAAGATTGCATCAAAGAGCTGGAGCAGGAAGAGCTGGAGGAAAAGCGACGGAGAGAAGAAGAAGAAGCAGCAGCAGACACAATGATCGACCTTGAATCATCCAGCGGAGACAGCATAGAGGTATGATGGGGCTCGAAGAATCTACCTATGTAAATTGCCAAATATCTATGTAAATTGCCAAATATCTATGTAAATTGCCAAATATCTATGTAAATTGCCAAATATCTATGTAAATTGCCAAATATCTATGTAAATTGCCAAATATCTATGTAAATTGCCAAATATCTATGTAAATTGCCAAATATCTATGTAAATTGCCAAATATCTATGTAAATTGCCAAATATCTATGTAAATTGCCAAATATCTATGTAAATTGCCAAATATCTATGTAAATTGCCAAATATCTATGTAAATTGCCAAATATCTAAATTGCCAAATATTGCCAAATATCTGTAAATTGTAAATTGCCAAATATCTATGTAAAAATATCTATGTAAATTGCCAAATCGTTTTGCCAAAAATGTTTTTGTAAATTGCCAAATATCTAGGTGAGCCAAATCTTTTTAAAATGTTGAGGTGACTTTCCAGTTGATCGACTTTTGTATTATTGTTCATTCAGTTATAGTAACTATTAATTATTATCTTTAATGCAACTTTTAAAATTACTGGAATTTGGTTGCTCTTTACTTGTTATAGCTGCACGCGTTTGACGGAAAGAAGAAAGGCCAGAAAAGCGGTAGCATCAAAAAGAAAAATTCGAAAAGCAAGAAACCAGTCGGCCGTAAAAGCAAGTTGGGGTTGTCACAGAGTGGCAACGACCTTCATGACAAGATGCTGGCAATGATGGATAAACACAAGGAGGTTTGTTCCACTTGGTTCTAACTTTCTGATTTGGATTATTTTTGAATTTGTTTTATTCAGGATAGTTTTGTTTGGGACTCGTGTGCTGTCTTGTGGGTGATGGGAGGGGGAGGGGAGCGTTACGTTCGGATGAAACCACAATTTTGTTTTTGCATATTGAAAAAATAATATTCTTGATTATGTGATATTTAGGTGGTGGAAAATAACAGAAATTGTCATTTTCCATCCTCATTTTAAGATGGGTTTTTTCCAATTGAATTTACTTTATGGATCATGAATTATTTGTGATTTTCAAGCAAATTCTAAAGAATTAAGAGCATTCTAGTTTTGTCTTTCAGCACGCATTACATTCTAATGCATGGCTAGTTAGTGTACTTGTTGTGTGCATTATATTGTGCTAGTGTACTTGTAGTGTGTACAATATTGCGGTAGTGTACTTGTAGTGTGTATAAAAGTGTGCGTGACTGGCTGTGTAGGGATTTTTCGTCATACGGCTGCAGTCGACAAATGAACCAACGGAGATTCGAGATCCAGACCCGCTGATCAACTGCGATCTCATGGACGGCCGAGACGCCTTCCTGACTCTTGCTCGCGACAAGCATTACGAGTTCTCATCACTCCGTCGCGCCAAGTATGCGACGATGGGACTCTTGTACGAGCTGCACAATCAGGCAAAGGACGGCTTTGTGTACAACTGCAACGACTGCAAGGCGCACATCGAAACGCGATATCACTGCAGTCTGTGTGACGTAAGTGCATGCATGTATAATTGTATATGCATACATACTTACATTTCGGGTGCTAAATGGCAGGGACTTTTATTATTTATGGCATACCAGACTGTCTCTGACAGACCTTTACTCTCTATTAATGCCCATACTGGGAGAAGACTAGATGGTATGTTAGGATCTTTACTGTGGGTTATTCAGCATAATACATGTATTTTTATAGTAAGCTTATAATGTGGGGCAAAAGGCAAGTAATATGCCCAAGGGCACATAATATGACAATGTGATGTTGAATCCATATTCATGTCTATTTAAGTTCTTTTCTTTGTTACTGCTGTGACATCGTTAATTTAGCTACGGAATGGTTATAGTTTAATGGCAACATTATGAACATTATGTTCAACGCGTAAGCCAAAGTCTCGCTACTTTATCGCACGACTCCAATGCCGTGAGCACCTCTGAGTAGAAACATAAGAGGCGCTATAGAAATGCTACATTACATTGCATACGTTACATGAATATGCGCTGTTGCTTTTCTTAGGATTTTGATCTCTGCATTCCATGTTACAAGAAATCAGATCACCAGCACAAAGGCAGCATGACGAAGCTAGGCCTCGACCTTGATGACAGCGTGCCGAACGCCGAAACAAAGGCCCACAGCCAGGAAGAGGCTCGCCGCAAGTCGATGCAGACGTACGTACAGTCTCTCGAGCACGCGTCGCAGTGCCGCGACGCCAACTGCCGATCTCAGGTGTGCCAGAAGATGAAGCGCTACATCAGCCACGTCAGGCTGTGTCAGAAGGGCGACCGCAAGGGCTGTACCATGTGCAAGATCGTTATACAGCTGTGCTGCGCTCACGCGAAGGCATGCAAAGGAGACCAAGTGTCTCGTCCCGTTCTGCCCGAAGCTGAAGCAGAAGTTCCAGAAGATCCGGGCCGAGCAGCAGTTCCAGCAGCAGCAGCTGATGCGGCGCCGGATGGCGCTGATGCAGCGCGGCCCGGAGAGCGAATCCGGACCCCAGGCGCAGACGATGCCAAACTCGCCGGCGACGGGGGTCAACGTCCTGCAGAACGCCATCTCCAACCACCACAACGGCAGCAACGGCGGGGGCAAGATAATTCACGGCATGCCGACGACACCGCCCGGGGCCATGATGGCCGCGCGCCAGGCGGAGCAGGTGGCGCAGAGACAGGCGGGAATGACGATGTCGGAATATCAGTTGGCGGGAATGGCAGCAGCGCAGCACCATTGTCCGATGATGATGTCGAACCTGGGTCCGAATCATCTCGTCGAACGGCAGGGTCTGTACCCGGGCGGGAACTTTGGCGGAAAGCCGATGTCCGTGCAGGAGGACATCATGTACAACCAGCACCACCAACAGCTTCCGGGTGGACAGCCTGGTTTGAACCAGGGGCAAACCTTGATAGATCCCATCTTGTTACAGCAGCAGCAGCAGCAGCATTCGATGCCTCCCACGTCGAAACAGTTTGCGATGGTCGTTGCCAAGCTGAAAGCGCATCAGTCTCCTCAGCAGAACCCAGAGGTGATGAGCATGTTGAAGCAGAATCCGCAGTTGATGGCATCTCTCATCAGAGAGGTACTGGCAGTTGCATCCCACTCACTTGTATTTAAAATGTTTATTATATAAACTAGAATGAAGGGCATTCAGAATGTAATTTCATTGATCTACAGGGTGGCACACAAAAACTGGACTAGTCGCATTTAGGTATGCATTTAATAAATATAGTCCGATTTTTTTGCGCCACCCTGTGTTTGATAACTGTTTATATGATTGATGTATAAAATGCTTTGGTAAGTGGTACATTTGGCACATTTTATTATGAGCATCACCAAGGCTTAGCCATTCAATAGACTCTTGTGATAACAGACAAATCCTGCTCGTGTAAAAGATAGGTTTCATATGATTTATGGTTTCATTATTATTATTATTATTATTATTATTATTATTATTATTATTATTATCAAGACAACTTATGTAATGCTGTGGTGATGGCTGAGGCCATAGTCTAGGATGATTTAACCAATGTTACCACATCATTACCAATGTTACCACAATGTTACTCTTGTATGATTTGTTGAACAAGTAAGTCTTTAGATTTATTTATTATTATGATTTGTGGCTTTAATTCAGAGTTCAAAAATTTTAACTTGTGTTATTATACAAGAACTAATTTTTTACTGATTTGAGGAGTACGCGGCACCGCTTTGCATGCTCTGCCGTGTTTTGACTCACCTGGAGAAGGCAAGATAGTGTGTAATTTTTTGTGAATGTGCTTGATTGTGTTGGTGATTTGGTGTTTCTTCAGACTCATAATCAGCAGTCCATGCCATCGGGCAGCCAGATGACTTCCGGCATGAATCCTGCCGGTCACATGATGGAAGGAATGCTGGACGATCCAGGAGGGCCGTTGTGCAGCATCCCGGTCATGCCGGGAATGGTTTCCGGCCAGAGCAGCGCCCTGGCAGATCTGGTGGGCTCCGGGCAGATGCGGATATCGTCGCAGTGGTCGTCGCAGCAGCAGCAGCATCAGTTGCACGCCATGCCGCCGGACTACGCCCAGCAGTTTCAGTCTCACGCGGTGATGCCGGCGGGCGGAATGTACGCCGGTAAGAACGGCGCCGGTGCTCTCTCCCACCACATGCAAAGAATGCGGATGAATTTCGGCCGAGGCGGCCCGATGCACCACTCGCAGCCAGCGTACGTCGGCGACGACCTGATGCCGCCGTACGGAGGCCACATGGGCCACCCGTCACAGTCTCAGGACCAGATGCAGATGATGATGCAGCAGAGGTGCGTCCAGGCGCGGCTGCCTCGCATGGAGATGGGCGCGAGGGTCGGTGCCGGCGGCATGGGACAGCCGATGATGCTCGGGATGCAGCAGCAGCAGCAGCGCTGCGCTACGGTCGGGCATCTGCCCGTCGACGTACAACCACCCCCTCAGCATCCGCCATCTTTTAACTGTTCGCTGCCTTCCAGTTCTGCCTTGCCCGCGCAGCCGGGGTTAAGGACGCACGCGCTCGGCAAGATGACGTCGTTGCCGCCGCGACGGCCTCCGCCCCACTACTCCGACTCGGTGATGATGTCGCCGGGCGGCGCGGGCGGCCAGAGAACGCCGATGGTCTTACAGAGCACCTCGGTTCGGACAGACTTGAATTCTTATGCAACGGCCGGCGACCAGGCGAGGGTTAGGTCGGCGCCGTCGGGGCGAACTCCGAGTACTGCGGCATGAACGTCCACCCCTCGTCGATCGAGGGCCTGCAACATATGAAAAATCCACAGTGTGACATGCTGTCGCGGTTCGTGAACAACTTGCCGCAGTGAACGCCGGTACACGAATCATCGCAAAACCGCTACTGCGTTTTGTTTTCACCGTCTAGACTTTCGTCTTCTCGCGTTGGCCGGGGGGCGTTTTCCGGCGCGGACGGAACGGCCACGAGTTTTACGAAACGTGCAATTGCTTTCCTGTGATGGCGCGCGGACGAGTACGAAGAACATCCATCCGACCGAAACGACGGCGATCCCGTTCGATGACTCTCGAGGCGTGTCAGAAGCCGAGCGCCGGCGGACTGGACGCGCGCTGTTCCTGCACGGCGTGGATGTGCCTGACTTCATCTGACGGTGCTGATGTTCAAGTGCAAAATGAATTTCAGAATATTTTGACTGCTCTGCTGCCCAATGATGACTCTGGCAATAGTTTGTTTGTCGGCCGCTGTTGGCCGACCAGACTATTCCATGACAGTGTAGGATAGCAATGAATTATGTCGTACAATGTATGCGTCGGTTATTTTATACCCAACGACGAGATATAGTTTTAAAAAAGATCGAAACACTTTTAGTACGCGTATGTTTTAAGAAATTGCAAAGCGTAATATATATTGTTATGAACATGTTACAATTTAAATTATACGTTAATTACAATTTAGTATCATAAAATGTCTTTTCATCATGATTGATACAGTATTTAATTTTATAGTTGATGAGCATCTGCAGTTTTTATGATTATGATTTTCTATTAGCGTAAATTTTGTTTTTTAAAGTTTGGATCGACTAGGATCAGTCTTTGTTGTCTGCGCTTTAATTGCGCGTCTACGAATGCCTTTGTGTTAAATGTGGAGCACGTTTCCCCCTTGAATGTCGGTTGCAAAATTTGGATTTTGAAGTGATATTATGTGTTTTTAGCAGGTGCGTGAATATTGCCTAAGGTGTATCTATCAAAGCAAAGTATTTCAGTTATCGTCAGGCTGCAATTTTATTCGGTTCGTCTCAAAATTCACTGCCTTTACAACAGCGTTAAGTTTGGTCTTTGCTTAAATTACTTAAATTACACAAGTTCTTATAAATAAATAAATAAATACTCACTTGAAAGTACACATAGCCAACTGGACAGTGGACATACCTGTGATCCTCAGTAACCTCTAGTTATTACTGTTTGTGCAGCAACTATTTTGCGTGCCGGTGTAGACTGGAATATTGTATTTTGGCGTGACAGTTTTACCATTCTAGGATGCTGCATTTACAGGTCAATGTTTTTGTTGAGTAATTTATGTGGTGTCTTTTGGGGCAGAGAACGAATGCCAAATGATGTCTGATGTCATCTAGTCGTTTCGAGTGGCACTGTTGCATTCCAGAATCAGTTTTTGTGAGTCGGCCGCGTGTTGCGTGTTGCGTCGGTCGGATGAGAGTTTTGCAGTCGGTTTGCCGCCTCTAGGAAATCAAAATTTATCCGGGAGAACTCTTAGCAAGCAGTTGTTGTTGTGGAGTTGATATGACTAATTGTCCACAGTTTCCATGCAGATAAACCGAGCCGAGCATATAAGCTTTGTTGAAGTCGTAACTTGATGCGAAATCGCAACATTCGGCCGTTGATTTATCCGAAATCTTGTATAGCTAGGCTCTTGAAGATACCCGATCCTGTTTAAGCATTTTACTGGTAGCATAATGGTAAGGTTTTTGTAGCACTTGTTTTGTGTTCCAACTGACTTGTTGCTCCCACCTAGGAGTATATGTCCTTATGATCAGAACTGTGGAGCAAGTGGCCAACGGGTAGTTGAAACAAATTGAATATAAAACTATATGAAAAAGTCAACAATGTTGGAAATAGCCTGGTGTTGAAATGCCACAGATTCTAAAATTTGATGTGATTAGAGTAGTACAGGGTGTACTGAACACCCTGTACAAAAACAGGGTGTTCAACATACAATCTGAGATTTTGGAGTAGCTGTTTTGGCAAGTGAATGATGATCTTCCATAATAATTTTTCACTCTTTGTTGTGAAGACCATTGTTATAAGATCTTTATATTATTAACAGCTGTGTTGGGCAGTTTGGTCGGTAATAAATTTGTGTTTGATGACTTATGTTTTATGGGGTGTCTTGGCAATACGCTGATTGAAATTCGATTATTGTGCAGCTTTTGTATAAGACATTTTCTCTTTTAATATGTCATTTACACTTTACTTTACGTGTTGGTTAGGGTTCTCACGTTTGGCCTTTTTTATTTCGGAGTTCACGGAGAATTGATACATGGCGGGCAGCAGTGACTAAATATGTGAATCACGTAAATGTTAACAAATAGCTGGATATGATCAAAACGCTTATGAATGCAACTGCTTTGGTCTTTCTTTGAGGTGTCAACATGCTTTATTTAGTGTGAATATAGAACTCTTGTTGGTTACCAATGATGTTTTGAAAGTAGTTTTTTATGATTAACGATTTCGGGTTTCGTAAGGAACAAACACATCCTCAAATCATATCAGAGTTATTCGCTTGCACTGCTGCTCTGCATAGAGATAGTTACGCTGGTTTTTTTTTCTTCTTCGAAAAACAGAACTCTTTGTTACCAACTCTTGGCTGTTTTCGTTACAGCTGTGTAAATAAAACAATTAAATTAGCATTGATTTCGATTTCTTACCTACCGCGCATTAGCTTACCTCAGGTCAGAAATTTGAGTTCTGAGCAGATAAGAGATTCTGCAGTTAGATTATTTATGTCGGAAGAATCTAGGGACTTTTCCTTCCCCTGCATTTCGCCTTTCTCTCTCTTGTATAGCTGCTGTTAGCCAAGATGGATCACTTTTTGATGAAAAATTTTGTTGCTTACGGGACCATTATTGCAATTCTAGGTGGGAACATACTGGGACAGAATTATTTGATTAAATTTAAGCCAAAACTTAATTAGGCGCGATCTCTTCCTGACCGTTTTTGTTTTAAGAACTAATTTCAGCTGTTTTAATTTTATTTTTGTACAATACAAACGTCTGAGAACAAATCTTTGTACTGAGGCCAAAATATCTTGGTCTTGTTTTTAGCTTATTTATTTATTTATTGCAAATTGAAGTATTTCATGCAAATGTTTGTGTGTGTGTGTGTGTGTGTGTCTCCATAGGCAACTATTACATCTAAGTCTTTTCCGCAAAGTTTAATTTTTTAAATTGTCGAGTGATAGTTTTGATCTTGGTGGCAGAGATTATGGATCTTAAAGGAAGTGTGTAGGTTTCTCTGTGTGTGTGTGTGTGTGTGTCTGTCTATCCATGTGAAATTTACTCTCTTTAATTATAATATAATAACTGCGTAATATGTAATGGTATTTGCATCTTTCGGAGGCAAGATTATTTGGCAGCAACTTGTTTGTAATAGCTCCTTGACTAAAGGACGTAGGAGTGTCGTGATGCCTTCCATATGGAAGTGTTTCTGTTTGTTTTTCACTGTTCGGCACTTTCTTCGTCTCTGTCTTGGGAAAATGTGCGATGTGCAAAAATTTTTTTAATACAAGTGCTTCAGCTGCAATGCTCGACTACCTATGATGATTTGGTCTCTAAACTAGGAAGGTTACGGAGAGGTTGGAGACTTGGAGTCACCTTACCTCACTGTTTTTCCCACAAAGGCCTTTCCTGTCGCTTAACAACCTCGGCCAAATCTGATTGTGTTGTTGTAGCTGGCTTAAGACCTGTTTGCTTTTGGTGTTTTTACGTTCGATTTTTTAGCCGAAGCGTTTACGTATTCTCGCCGCTTCTATTTCTGTGGACTCGTGTTTCGATAATCAACGTAAACGAATATAAGTAAGCATGTTTCTGATACGTAATTGTGGCATGCAATGCTCAAAACCAATCTTCTTTAATTTATTGAAGAATCAATCGTCTGTTACTTTTACTGTTTCGTAATCCTGAAATCTCTTTATGCAGCAGGAGTTATCAAGTTGTGTATGTGCAGTACTGCCGCCAGAAATTCGAGGTTTACATTTGAAGTAATGAAGTAAATTTCCGCGAAGATATTTCCTACTGCGTGTGTAGGTATCAGTACTTACTTTCATGCTCAGAAAATTACTGTATATCAGCATTCAATTATATCATAAGTCATAAAAATCATTATGTGTTGTATTTGTGCAAGATTGCCAAGATCAAGCAGGTCTACAATAAATTTAAGCTTTCCCCGATCAAGATCTTTTCTTGATCGGAAACTCTGTGTACCCACTAGTGTCCTTACAGTTCAACTGAATTGTTTATGGGCATTAAGACCAAAACCTGTTAATTCAAAACCAAATTGGTATATGTTTTTTTTGGACAAGTTATTCGTGTTTCGAGTTTTTCGGCTACAAATATGTGCTTGTGTTGAGTTTCATTATCTCTGAAAATCCTAAATGAATCTGTATTTTGTGGATATTTTTGGTCTGTCATGGTTTGGCAAAGTGCTATGCTGCTGTTAGCTAATGCTGCTACTATTCGTGTGCATTTTAAAGGTGTAGGCTATGCACGTGAAGTTTGAAACTTCTGTTACTTTGCGAGACGCCGACGTCACAAATTGAATATTTTGGCTGAATTAGGACAATGCCTTGGTGTTCTAGATATAAAACTAATCAGAAGTCGGCCAAGCATTTAATATTTTTATCATTTCATCGTAGGCCTTTCGCGGCAAGGATTTTTACTTGTATACACTTTGTTTACATTTGCGTAACTGTGGCTGCTGTACTCATATTACTTGTTTTGCATATTGTATGTAATGTTTGAAGTTATCATATTATATTTTCTTGTGATTTAGTTTATGTATAGATGGAGCTCTGTACAAATTATACGAGATTAAATGTTAAGATGTTGACATGTAGAGACAATTGTACAAATCTCCCCTTTACCCAGTTTGCAACAGCAAGTGGTATTTGACTTTTTTGCATGAAAGTTTATCATTTTTCTACTTGTTAATAAATGATAATATTTGTAATAATACAAAGTAATTATGTTAGCATAAAATATTAATAATGTATTATATTTAGAATGTAATAAAATTCAATCAAGTATTTCTGTTTTTTAGGACTTTTATGAAGCGACTGTAGAATTTTGATATAGATATCAAAGCACGACTATTGCCGTGATCAAAACGCAAAGAAAACGTGTACATTAATTTGTCCCAATGAAAATTTTTGGAATGAATAAACTTTATATGAATGTATCAATCTTTATCAATTCACCGTAATCATAGTCAGGGATATTTTTACACCCCCAACACCCCTCC
>CM030834.1:22498421-22535921 GCA_018105865.1 Metaphire vulgaris
AGGAGCCGCCGTAGACGCAAACGCCTTCCGCACCGGACCACTTTGCATCGATCACAGAAGATTCTGGCCACACACACACACAAACACGCACACTAACGCACCCCAACCCCCCCCAACCCCACACACGCTAATGCGATATCGCTTTCTGCCTGCGACAATATAATGTGAGCTGGATTTAACTGAACGTCACGATGCAGCCGTCAAATTTCCGATAGATCGATCATCGATTATGCAAAATATCGATCGCATGGACTTCCTGCTTACATGAGCGGTCTCAACAAACAAACAAGTTCTTATCGTGGAATCATAGGAGCAGTAAAAAACAGGGTCCACGTCCACAGAAATTAAATTCTAACTTCAAAACAGCAGACTGTGAGAGAGAGGAGAGAGAGAGAGAGAGAAGAGAGAGAGAGAGAGAGTGGCGGCTCTAGGATTTGGCAAGTGGGGGGCCGTTGAGGGCAACTTCTAATCATGGGGGCCAACCATTTGTTGTTTAATGTAGAGCATTAAGTATAGGGTCCTAAGCCAGGCAGTCAATAGGGGGAGAGAGAGTGGAGAGCCACTGAGAGAGAGAGAGAGAGAGAGAGAGAGAGAGAGAGAGAGAGAGAGAGAGAGAGAGAGAGAGAGAGAGAGAGAGAGAGAGAGAGGAATAAAACAAAAGATGTTGGATACGAAGTAAACCGATGATCGATATCGATAACTGTCTTTAAAGTGTAACGAAGTCTCTCTCTAGCTCTGTCTCAATGGCGTAGCTGGGGGGAGGTGCACTGCAGGGAGAGAGGCCGCTTACCCGAGTAAATTTTCAGAAAGTGGAGCCTTTTCGTTTTTTGGGAATGTAATATACTACAAGTAGAAATTAAAGTAAAGACAAACTATCGGTCGCGGAGACCTTGTTAACTCGTCAAGACTTTTGAGATTGTCTGGGGAAACATTCGATATGGCGGCGCCTTTTGATGTGGATTGAAAAGGGGGTCATTTTTACTATACTTGCCGATTCCCTTGGTGCTAAAACCTGACTACCAAGGGCGTAGCCAGGAATTTGATTTGGGAGGGTATAAATATTTTGGGTGGGTATGAATCTTAACTATAAACCATATAAACCACATAAACCACACATAACAACATTTAAATCACATTAAAAACTTTAAGGTAGACTGATTGGGGGGTTTATATATGCCGATATACCCCCCCGGTCGCTACGCCTCTGCTGACTACGCCACTGCTCTGTCTGTCTGCTGTCTGTCTGTCTGTCTGTCTGTCTCTGTCTGTCTGTCTCTCTCTCTCTCTCTCTCTCTCTCTCTGTCTCTCTGTCTCTCTCTCTCTCTCGCCTGGATTCGAAGTGTCCAACGTTGATTCGTGATTCACTTCGATTCTGTAATCGATTGCCTCTGCATTCGGGCGCAGCGTAACTCTCGTAGACGCGGAGTAGAAATATCGTCCCTGTCCCCAAAACACGCGGCTGCCTAATCAGGCATCGGATACAGTTTCCGGCGAGCGATGCATCCATGCATTCATTCGCCAGACGTCTCTCGGAATCGGTTTTTTAGCGAATCGAAGTCGGCGCTATATGAGTCACCATGGCAACGACTCACTGGCATGTCCACGCGTCTTACTTTTCACAGCGGTCATCCCTAAGTTGTCTCTCGTTCCATCCATCCATCCATCCATCCATCCTCTTCACTGTTTTATCCAGACTCCAGGTCTTGGGGAGGAATTGACTTGGATGGAGGGGAAGAGACACGGTTTAATGCAAAAAAATTGTATCAGTGCTGATTGGGGGGGGAGTTGAAGTTTGGGGAATCTCTTCCTAACAGGCCTCGATAACACACTGATCAGCTTTCCATCCAAAGTCCACTGTATGCGCATGTCAAGGGAAAGTTTTATTCTCCCATTAACTTATTATTAATTAATTAACTTACTTAGCATAGCATAATGAAACGATACAAATTCTTCCCTGTTGACCTGGCTCTCAAGTAGCCTTCTGATAGGGTCTTGGAGGAAAGGACGTGCGTCAGATCCCGAGTTCCCGCGTGTGAGTACGAATCGTCTGTCTCTCTCTCTCTCTCTCTCTCTCTCTCTCTCTCTCTCTCTCTCTTGAGATAGCAAATAAATCGTAGTCGAGGGAAGCGGTTGTTGCTGAAGATGCGTCGTGTGGATTCGTGCAAATGGCGTCTCTCTCTCTCTCTCTCTCTTTCTCCTCCTCCTCCTCCTCCTCCTCCTCCTCCTCGTTCTTCTTCTTACGTTTGATGTAAATAGAAAGAACGCTTCGTCGCCGACGACGGACGGCGCCACCACCTACGGCCGGTCCCGTGTCCCCTTCCGCCTGCCCCTTCCGCCTGCCCCTTCCGCCTGCCCCTTCCGCCTGCCCCTGCCCTTGCCCGCCTGCCACCGCCGGCCGTCGCCTGCTGCGCGCTCGCACTTGACGGAGCAGTGACGTCGTTTGATCGACCTAATGGACCCCTGATATTTTTGCGCTGGAGACGAGACGGAAGGAGGAGAAGGAAGAGGACGAGGAGGACCAGGAGGACCAGGAGGAGGAATCTAGCGGCGTCTTCACGGATCCGTGCTCTGCGTTTCGAGTGCAGAAGAAGGATCTGTTTTCCGGCGTCACGCGAAGTGATTGCGACTATCGGATTTGCCTTCGATCTTTCGCCCCCCCCCCTTCGCCGCCGCCGCCGCCGCCACGGACTACGATTACACCGGAAACGGTGGAACTATATAGGTCGATCAAACGACGCGCATCGAACGGACCTCCTGCATGTACGTTGGCCGGGCGCTGACACACAAGATCACCGGGATGGCGACTGAGACCACCCAGTTCCTATACGGCGACCGCTGAAGTGACAAATGTATCTCTAATAATTATCATTGAACGGTAGATGGCGTCTTGTCGTTTGACCGCGGTTGAAGATGGCGAGTCTCTTTCGATTCGACGACAACTGACGTCTACTGAATCTGGAATAAGATCCGAAGTGTTATCGTGGGGGACTTCGATGATTAGTTGCTTTGACGTTTCCTATACTGTAGTCGATCCCAGAACCGTCACGAGATAGAATTTTGGCACGATTAATTATCGAAAGTATCGAGTAATGTAGAGCCGCTTGCCAAGAGCGTTTATGAAAATAGAGAGAGAGAGAGAGAGAGAGAGAGAGAGAGAGAGAGAGAGAGAGAGAGAGAGAGAGAGAGAGGAGAGAGACGTAGAGTTGTAGAGTTGCCATAGCAACAGCTCCGCTCGTTACTCCGGTAGGCGTGTAGCCATGGCAGCCGGCGGAAAAGGGAAGTTCCAAGATCTGCTGAAATTCTTTCGCATCGACCACCCACAGCGATACAGGAAACACAAACACCTGGAACACAAACGGTTAATCACGATTTCATCATCATCATCATATCATCATCATCATCATCATCATCATCATCATCATCGAAACTGCGATCATCATCTTCTTCGACAACGTCTCTTATGATGCGAACATCCTAATCCTCGTTAATCCTCGTTGTCCTATGACGTTTGGCTTCTATCAGCAGCAGCAGCAGCAGCCGCTTAGCGTTGTGTCGAGCATCGCATAAAGCGCTTCTCGTTGATAATTAATCATTGTCTGCAAACGAAAAGAAATGCCACAAATTATTTTTCCAGCTACCCCCTCCCCCTTCCCACCTTCCCAATGCGAATTCATAGCCTGCTGCTTGTTGCTTCACAAATACCTTGCAGTACGTCTCTCTCTCTCTCTCTCTCTCTCTCTCTCTCTCTCTCTCTCTCTCTCTCTCTCTCTCTCTCTCTCTCACTCTGTCTCTCTCTCGTTCTCTCTCTGTCTCTCTCTCTCACTCTGTCTCTCTCTTTGTCTCTGTCTCTGTCTCTGTCTAAATATATCTACTGTAGCTCTGTCTCTGATGTATTGGTTCCTTCCCACGCAGTCTCTCTATCTCTCTCTCTCTCTCTCTCTCTCTCTCTCTCTCTCTCTCTCTCTCTCTCTCTCTCTCTCTTCTATCGGCGCTTTTCTCTTTCTGCATCTAATTGCAGAATGTCCACAAATCAGACTCAATCTTCAAGGACTCAATGCACTATCGCTCTCTCTCTCTCTCTCTCTCTCTCTCTCTCTCTCTCTCTCGTTTGCCAAGCTGTCACCGGTCAGGGCATCCACTCGACCAAATTGACTCCGATTTCGCCGCCGGGATCCTTGATCGGAGACAGCCAACGTTTCGATCAGAGCGAAACGCAAGACCAACGAGGAGGAGGAAGAGGAGGAGGAGGAGGAGGAGGAGGAGGAGGAGGAAGAAGAAGAAGACATCAAGAGTCCGGATTTTATGGACGCTGTCAAATACCCGTTTCCTCCGTCGGCGTAGAAGAGAAGCCAATGCATATTCAACGCAGTTACCCCACGACAAGGGTTTACAATGAAGAAGAAGAAGAAGTGACCGAAGACAGCTTAAGAGAGGAACGCAATACCTTCGCGTAGTCCTGTATACACGTCCGGCTCTTTAACCCCTTAACTGGGTATTTAACTGTAACTCAATGTAAAATGGACGGATATATCCGAGATCCCCAGTTAAGGGGTTAATCAGCGTTTGGAGAGGCGCAGTGACGCAGTAGGGTTCTGGAATATCGGGGGGGGGGCAAATTGACTTTTCCGGGGTGTGAGTTATCCGACGAGCAAAAAGGTCCTCCAGAAGTTCTTCGCACGTTCACGTGACCTATTCACGTGACCTATTCTCTTCAGTCGTGCTACCTATATCCCTCCCTCCAGATTTCTCAACGATTTGAATCCGTCCGGGAAACTATTTTGAAACTATTCGAAACATTGAATTTCAGATTTCTTCTTTGGAGTTTCATTTGAGTTAAGCGTCTGTCTGTATTTTCAGCAGGAGAGAGAGAGAGAGAGAGAGAGAGAGAGAGAGAGAGAGAGAGAGAGAGAGAGAGAGATGGAGTCAGGGAAAGAGAGTTATATTAAAGTCGATGAATAAGTAACTTGCGGCGTTTTCTGTCTTGAAATTCGGCGATTTTCCAAATGAATCGCAGAAAACCAATTATATAAGTGCCATCTTTGACAGGCATAAGGTATGTTCTTAATAGATATATATATATATATATATATATATATATATATATATATTATCTGTACATCAAAATCTCAATAAATTTACTACATATCAATTGGGTCAGGCTTAACCGAGCAGCAAGATAGATAAGAAGGGATGAAGAGGAGGAAGAGGAGAAGGAGGAGGAGGAGGTAGACGAGTCAGAGAATACAAAACCGGTGGATTTATAAAGACGGAAGGAGAGTGTGGAAAGCATGCAAATATCCATCTCTTCACATGACCCTCGTATAGTTTGCCGAAGAAAAATCGTTATCCACGGTCTCTGTCTTTCAGACTATAGCGACGGCGTCTTATGGACTGATGTACACGTACTCACGACGCACGTATAAGACCTGTAGGCCTATACACCTAACGTGTGCAGCATTCGCATGCAAGGTACGTTTGACCGTCATCATCCCAAATGAGGAACGGAAGAATTTACGACCAAGGCAGACCGTGGATACACAATCTCTCTCTCTCTCTCTCTCTCTCTCTCTCTCTCTCTCTCTCTCTCTCTCTCTTTATAAAGACGGAAGGAGTCTCTCTCTCTCCATCTCTCTCTCTCTCTCTCTCTTTCTCTATCTCTCGTTATCTCGGTCTCTCTCTTTCTTTCTTTCTCTTCTCTCTCTCTCTCTCTCTCTCTCTCTCTCTCTCTCTCTCTCTCTCTCTCTCTCTCTCTCTCTCTTCTCTCTCTCTCTCGTTTTCTCTCTCTCTCTCTCTCTCGATCTCTCTCTCTCTCTCTCTCTCTCTCTCTCTCTCTCTCTCTCTCTCTCTCTCTCTCTCTCTCTCTCTCTCTCTCTCTCTCTCTCTCTCTCTCTCGGCGATCACTTAGCAAAGAAGATTACTAGCACCGCCGTGTGTGTGTGTGTGCTGTGTTGTGCATATAACATTAAAAGGGGCGCGGTTTTTTTAGTGTGTGTGTGTGGGGGGGGGGTTAATGGTATGTCAGGGAGATGTCGGCCCTGTCTTGGTGGTTTCTTGTCCAGAATGCTGCATGCAGTGCATGGCGGCTCCGAGATTTGAGAAGCGGGCGAGGGGCAGCTTCTAAGGTTGGGGAGCCCAGCTATTTGCCATAAGCCTGGACCAGTCTATAGTTGCTTAGAATGAGTGCACTAAGTATGGGGACTGGGAGTCACGGTCGGGGGACGCAGACATTCAATAGGGGAGCACGGACCTCACGGTCACGGACCCCCCACCCCTATGGAGCCGCTGCCTACGAATGCATGACAAGATATTGTCAGTCATTTTGTAACTGTAACCAGATTGACTGTTTGTTTTTTCAGTATGTTTATACTGGCCAACTTCTATAGCGCCGCGACATGGTGAAGGCAGAAGACAGAGGCGCTGTCGTCGACAGTGTTATAGCGCGTCAGTGAGGAACGGAAGATGGTGGACTTGAAAAGAATCCCCTCAGATCGATGTATCCAGTGGCGTAGCCACGGGGTTGGGGTTAAACACCCCCTTGGACGGCGAAATTTTTTAAAAAAATGTATTCCCATGCAATTTTTATTTTTTGAGGCGATTTTTGGCAATTTTTGGGTGAACCCCCTTTTGGCGGCTATTGACGAAAATTTTTTCAAACCCCCCCTTCCGGAAATCCTGGCTACGCCACTGGATGTATCATAATCCATCCAACTATCCATCCATCCATCCATCCGGGCACAGCAATCATGATCAAGCCTAAACGATACTATTGCGACCCAGGGCTTAATCTAGGCCGTTTCCGGGGGGAATTGCCCTTCACCCGGAAATTTCAAATTCCTCGGAAATTTTGGCATACTACATCAACTATAGCAGCAGCCCATAGCTGACTTCCCCCCGACCTTGTCAGTTCCCCCCGGAGTCCAGAGTCTAGATTAAACACAATTGCGACCAAAAACTACCCCGCACTTCCAAGCACTTGAGACTAAGTGTCTACAGGATGGTCGGATGCAAACGGCGAATTTCTGGACCGTATTAAAACTACCAAACTGCCGCCATTGCCGCCGCCGCCATCTCTTCGGAAAGTAGGTCCTATACTTTAGAGAGAAAAACTATGGTTTCAAAGCAAGTGCCGCCAACATTTGCTCCATCTAACGGTCATCGATGACAGACAGTTCATGGCAAACACTTGAATACAGAAGAAGCTTGGGCGATTGTTAGGCAGGAGTCGATAAAGAGGAGAGTGCTTATTATCGATTGCAAGTTCTACAGACTACAGTGTATGTGTAATTTTTTTAGAAAAAAAGAAAACCATAGGGCAGAAATATGGCCCATTGCGTCCTTCGAATGGCTCGTAAAACCGACATGCTATCGTTAAGTGTCAGGACTGGAAAATGTGGTTTCCATAAAACTAGGGTTTTAAGCCGGGGAGGTTCTATGTTGGAGCAGTGGTCCGTAGCCCCCCCCCCCAGATTTCAGCTTTTCCCCAAGTTAAGATGCGAGTTATCTTGTTGAGAGGGTCGATGTTCTTTTGCTCGTCATCCATTTTGAGAAACTAGTGAACTCTTAGGCTTTTAGGTAAAGTAGAAAAATGAAAAGTGTAATTGGATAAAGGGCAGATGAACATTTTGCGGGAGAAAGAAGTAAGATTGAACAATCAGCACACATATTAAATTTCCGTTCTTCCGTTACAATCAGGGATATTTTTACACACCCCCCCCCAACACCTGCTCCCAATTTGAGACCGACACCCCCCAACACCCTAATTTCAGCTATGGAATGACCTCTTTTGCTTGTCAGACGTTTTTGGCAGGGGACCCCCAGAATTTACCCACTCTCTCCCCCCAAATTCATAATCCTAGAAAATAATAATCCTGGCCCCAATGTTCTTGTTTCCGCAGTTCCTTCACGAAGCTTACCGACGGATTCGCGTCGAGCGTCGCCGACGATCGGAGCAGCGCCATCTGTCGAATCGGCGACGAATCTCCGGCGGCGTTCGACCGCGGCCAGAAGGTCGTCATCAACGTCAGCGGTCTCCGGTTCGAGACCCAGCTGCGGACCCTCGATCGGTTCCCGGACACGCTGCTCGGCGACCCGAAGCGGCGCGCCGGCTACTACGACCCGCTCCGGAACGAGTACTTCTTCGACCGCAACCGGCCCAGCTTCGACGCCATCCTCTACTTCTACCAGAGCTGCGGCCGGCTGCGGCCGACCAGTCAACGTGCCGTTCGACGTATTCTCCGACGAGGTCCGGTTCTACGAGCTCGGCCAGGACGCCATCGACAAGTACCGGGAGGACGAGGGCTTCGTCAGGGAGGAGGAGAAGCCGATGCCCGCCAACCGCTACCGGCGGGCGGTCTGGCTGCTCGTCGAGCATCCGGAAAGCTCGATCGGCGCCCGGATAGTGGCGATCGTGTCCGTCGTCGTCATAACGTTGTCGGTCGTCGTCTTCTGTCTCGAGACGCTTCCGGAATTGAAGCAGCAGCAGCAGCAGCATCATCGATCGACGATCATCGACGGATCCCACCGGAACGGAACTGGATCCGGGGAGGGGGAGGGGAGGGGAGGAGATACCGAAGTTCACCGAACCGTTTTTCGTCATCGAGACGACCTGCATCGTCTGGTTCACGACCGAACTGCTGGTCCGGTTCGGTTCCTGTCCGAACCCGCTGACGTTCTTCAGGGACATCATGAACGCCATCGACCTGCTGGCCATCGTGCCCTACTTCGTAACCCTCGCCACCCTCCTCCTCGACACCCGGACCCGGTCGAGCGGCGGCGGCGGCGGCGGCGGCGGCGGCAGCAACCAGACGATGTCTTTCGCCGTCCTGCGGGTGATCCGGTTGGTCCGCGTCTTCCGGATCTTCAAGCTGTCCCGGCACTCGAAGGGCCTCCAGATACTCGGCCAGACGATCCGGGCGAGCATGCGCGAGCTCGGTCTGCTCATCTTCTTCCTCTTCATCTGCGTCGTCCTGTTCTCGAGCGCCGTCTACTTCGCCGAGGCGGACACCGAACAGACGCATTTCCGGAGCATCCCGGACGCCTTCTGGTGGGCGGTGGTGACGATGACGACCGTCGGGTACGGCGACATGCGACCGATCAGTCCCCTCGGGAAGCTCGTCGGGTCGCTGTGCGCCATCGCCGGGGTCCTGACCATCGCCCTGCCCGTTCCCGTCATCGTGTCCAACTTCAACTACTTCTACCACCGAGAAAACGAACACGATGACGACGGAGGAGGAGGAGGAGGCGAGGACTTCCACGGCGCCATTCTCCAGGGGGCGGCGGCGGCGGCCTTGACGGTCGACGAGGGACCGATGAGGAAGAGGAGGAGGAGGAGGACGACGAGGGAGGACGAGGC
Organism: Metaphire vulgaris; assembly: GCA_018105865.1. NCBI lineage: Eukaryota > Metazoa > Annelida > Clitellata > Crassiclitellata > Megascolecidae > Metaphire > Metaphire vulgaris. The sequence continues at coordinate 22,507,774 of CM030834.1, forward strand.
CAAGAGGACGATGGACGGACTCTGCAAACGCGAATCCAGTTCTTCGCGAGAACTCGAAGCGACGGACGAGACTCTCGAGCCGTTCATCATCTATTCTGATCGAGAGTCCAGCCATTGAATCGAAATAGATCGTTTGCAGCACTGCAGATGTTACTAGGGTCGCGAAGAACGGGGGGGGGGTGGCGGGACAGTGGGACCATTTTAATTTCCCCCCGGAACGTGAATGGGCGCTTTGAGTCAGAGATACTAATGCAGAATGAATAATGGATACACTGTATTTAGGCCTTTTGATGGACCAAGTAAATAATTATTATTTTGCTTGGTTAAGTTAGTTATAATATAGCTGAAATTTATGGAAGATCAAAGCTCGGCCCATCTTCAGAAACAGACTGAAAAGCCATCTGCTTAGGGAGTCATACCCCCTGTAAAGCGCCCTTGTGTTTGGTTATGCTATGCTTACGGCGCTATATAAATAGTCCAGTATACAATACAATAGCTGTATGAGTGTGCGGACAGTCCCTGTACATCCATATTCATCTTTTGGCTTCTTTTTTGCTACCTAAACCCCGATTTTGGCACCCCTTCACCCACAGATTAAAAATACGCAATAAAAATATGTTTTTGGTCGGCCAGCAAAGAGGGTTTTAACCTCCCAACCTCCCCTGGCTAAGCCACTGCAGCTGGCCTTTAGGTCGCAGCCCACGGTTGAGAACTACTGTACAGTCTGTACTATGTGTTCTAACACAAGATCAATCCTACTGAGTAACTGAACCACTTATTACCCAGCTGCTATTATCATTATTATTTATTCATAAACTTTCAAAATACATGTAATATCTATAAATAAATTTAAATTCATAAAATTCGAGTAACCTGTATTCTACATATGATGGCATAAAATCAAATAAAAGTATAATAATGATGATGATGCTAATAATAATAATAATAATAATAATAAATATATTTATAAAGCGCCCTTGTGTTTGGTTATGCTATGTTTACAGCGCTATGTAAATAGTCCAGTATACAATACAATAGCTGTATGAGTGCATATATTTTATATTTTTATAAATATAATAATAATCAGTTTAATCGAGAACAAAAAAGCAAAATCGAATAATAATAATGTAATAATAATAATAATAATATCAGCATCATGAATGATAGATCACAATTCAGATATAAATGTTTCAACTGACTGCACAAAGTTATTATTGCTGACATTAACAAATGCATGTCATTGGTTATAACAGCATCAAGGCATTTTACCTGAACTTTGACCCCTCCACTTGGAATGAGATGCACATAGTCTACTGGCTGCATCCTGTATCAAAGATAATTTATCTAAACATCAAAAAACAATACGATCGACCGACGCACATCTTATAATCTCCAAACTGCACTCAAACCCACTGCAGAATACAGCGCTGAAACACTGCAACAGTATTTGAGTCTTGACTGGAAGCAGTTAAAACTATACAATCAATTGTCTAAATATATAAATGATACTACTGTATATAATTTGAATCAATACTGCATAGGATAAAGTTAGAAAACTGTGGAATGTCTCTTCATTATGGTCTGTTAGCCATGAAAACCTTAAGTAAAACCATTATTTGCAGTTTGCAAGGCAACGAAATTAAAATTAAAATGTATTTGTATTTATAATGCTTGCTCTTGATTACTATTTCTGAATTTCACGTAGCAGTAACAACACAAAACCAACAAGGAAGGCTGCTGCCAAAGTATTGCGATTTCACGGCGTTTGAAAATATATCTAAAGTATTCGGATAACCTAATCGTACAACTTTGACCAACAAACGGTATTGCCACAAAACCCGAATCATCCAACAGTAAATCCAGAAACAAGTCTGAAACAAGCACGATTAACAAAAGCACAGATACAAGTACTCTGCCGCTACGAGTCAATAACTTCCTGCACAATTATCATTTTATTGCAGACGGAAAATTTGCTTTCGTCAATAATACGCCAATGCTCAACACTCAAAGTACCATACTAACGCATGCTGAAAAAAAGAGCATGTATGATATAAAAGTCAAACCCGAATAACATCTTACTTACATTAATTGCTAGACATTTCAAGACAATAATAAAATCAAGTGCAACTGTCTATTTAAAACAATCGGATGGAGCATGAAAACATAACCTTTTGGTGGCAGATTAGAAATTGTATTCGTAAAAAATTCAGAAGGTTCAACAAAGCAATATTCAATTAGCAACGCTACTAGAATAGACGAATCTTTTCGATTTCTATATTTACAATTCTAATACAAGTCTAATAATGGAGCATCATGAAACCTCGACGCCAGGCAACAAACCTTGCCTTGTTTAGGACGTCAAGAAAACGATTGACGTGTGATAAATGTCGAGAGAATTTCCAAGCTCATACGATTTAAACAAAATTCAAAAACAAGCTCAACTCATATCTCATAAATCTCAAATATTACATCCCAAACATTCTCAAAATCCACTAAGATCCGAATCATGTGAACATCCAAAACTCACATCTAAAACAGACACAAAAACCCATACGTTCAGCAGTATCATAGTTGCATCCAACAGTTCTACCTTTCAAAATATACTGTACGTGTACTTTAATTCTGCATTGCATTGCAGCGGTATAAATACAAATATCATGAATAATTCACCAAGGAAACAATTATCAGATTGACAGTACAGTATCCACTTAAAATTTCAATCTAAAAAACCTGTACACAAAAATAAACAGAATTTCATGACTTAGCAAAATTATTTTAAGTGAAGATTTCATTTTTACCCCAAATTTATTTCCAAAATCAACACCAACAATTTCAAATACTTGCCAAATATACAAAATTCACAAACTAGGTCTTAACGGTTAACCCTTTCACCCCCTAAGGCCGATATTTCTGCCTCATAACCTATTGGTTATACTGATCACCATGGTCGAAGGGTTAATGTACCAGGAGTCAATTAAACTACTATGCACGATATAAAAACACTCGTAGGATAAAACACATTTACATTTGCATTACATTGTTGACAAAGGTTTTTTCATCGAATGTCTTAATCGTACAATTTTCTACGTCTCAATTTCATGCATAATACATACAGAACACTTTACAGAGGCAAAAACGAATCGCTAGACCATCATGTTAAATTCTCTAGTGGCAGAATTTAACAATTCCCAAGCACGTGGAAACACAACATGCCAAAAACTGCAATATTGAAATCTGTTGCAAAGCCTTGGCAATAATGCAAAACAGTGAAAAGACCAGATTAACACTGATGATGATGATGATGATTATGAACGATATAACAGATCACTGACTATTGTATGAGATGGAAACGAACCATTGGCAAAAGTTGACCACAATGACAAATAATAAAATAAGAAGCATTTCTAACTAAACTGGAAAACTGTCACATTAAAATCAACATCAGTAAGCAAGTCAGTAACACAGTATCCACAACAAGGAGACTATACAGAATTTCTAGAAAATCATGTATTTTCAAATGAAAAAGGTCACTCAATCAATCAAACAAATCCTTCCAATCGTGGTCAACAAAGTCAAATTTTAAAATTTCAAATAATCAACCTGCAAGAAAAAATATCACCAAATCTAATCAACATATTTTAAAAGTATAACATAAGAAATCATGTTACTGACATAATTTGATATTTAAACTCTTAACAGTAATTATTCTACAGTTTCTTTCACAAATGCCAAACTGAATTTCTCAGGTGAGCCAACAAAGCAAAACAAAACCAATAATGTATTGTTATTGCTGAATACATCTCTTTCATTACCAAAACGCCGTAACAAAGATTGCACTCAGAAATATCAGAACAAATATAAGCGTGAAATAGGTTTTGATAATTGAAAATATTTCTCTTAAAGTATTTCAAAAGCTGAAATACAAGACGTACGATCGTTGATCAATAATCACGCGAAAAACAACCGCAGGATGCACTCTCGAGAAAAATAGATACCAGTAGAAATATATCTTTCCGTTCGTTCGTCATAAATAAGAGCTAAAATGCCTACGGTTTCAAAGTTCAAACGCATTCCTCTTCTAAAGTCTGCATCAAACAATCTAATTCAGAAATGTCCGCAGAAACGCTCTGAGACTCTTCGCAAGTTGAGCCGAAGGCACTACAACTCAAAGGCATCTGGCTGCCGAGAAGGAATTCCTGATCCAGTGATATGATGACGTCAGATAGGTCGTCGACCTGGAAGTACTCCTGACAGGCGCAGTCAATTTCGTCGAAGCAGTCGCGAACCAACAAGGCCTCGGTAAGAGTACCACCGACACAACTCTGGCCGTCGATGCGCGCAGCCACGCGGTCGCTGGCGTCTAAAGTCGTCCTCGTGCCCGCCGCGACATCCAGATTCGCAGGAGGACCGGGGAGACGGAACGAGGCGTCGAGCCTCTGGGCCTCGACGACCTCTTCTTCCGCAACCTTGTCTGTCGTTATGGTTTCATCCGCAGCCGACGCCTCGACCTTCAACTCCTCGGTGATGCGATGCAGGATTTTTACGATGAGCAACGAGCGCCACAGCGAAGGCTCCACCGGCTTCGGTGAGCACGAGTGAAGTTTGCCAAGAGATAAGTTAAAGACAAGGTTGCGTGCTTCATTGTAGCTGCCTGTGCAGGTTTCATCAAACTTCCTTTTCATATCTGTGCTAAAACAGGTAGCAAATATAACCTCATGGTTAATCGTATTACCCCCGAGATATGCCAGAGAGACTTTGGTGTTGATTGAATTTAAACAAATGTGATGTTCTCAACTTGACCAAAAATACAATTAATCAAATGCATGCACTGAACCACACTCAAATACATTAAAACATATAAAATTCTCGAAACAACGGAGCACACAGCTAAAATTAGCACATAATAGGTGTAAGAATTATAGATAGGCCGTGAATATAAAATTTATTTGGCAAACAGGTAATTTGGCGTTCCACCTCATTCCTGAGTTAGGATTTGGGTTAGAAATGAGGCAGGATGCCGAACTGCATGTTTACTATGCCATTTAGTCTATCAGCAACGAACAAGTACATGGATTGGCAATGAAATTTTTGCAATCTATTTTATAGAGCACGTAAAGTGCATTTTATCAGTATCGGACTAAGGCAAAAGTATTACTGGAACATAATGCAAAAAACCAAACAATAGAATAAATAGAAATTTGGAATGAAAAAGGACATTTTTAGGAGGAAGATTATATCGAACACTAAGACGGAACATAATGAAAAACAAAATAGACTTAGGTTGGAATGAAAAAGGACAATTACTGTAATAGCATTGAGATACATGGACTAATGAAAAATAATAATAGTGGTAAACTTATGCATGTTTGGAAGAAATCTATATAGCTCAATAAGTGATACACGTGGTCTATGTAGCGCTTTTATTTTCCCTCAAATCTAATAATAATACAGCCACTTGGCCCGTTTAGACACGCGGTTTCAAAAAATTTAACTTTAGATCGTTTATTTCCAAGGTTTTATTTTATTTCCTACTGGATTGCAGTGGTTTTATTTATTTTATAACCTTGGGCTATATCAATGTTCTACATATATAATTATATTTAATGTTCTATTTTGTATTGTCTCTAATCTCTATGGAGCCTTTAATGGAACTTCTTCTGTGTTTACGGACTACTTTCGGTTACGCCGTTCGCACCCACGTCTACCGAGAAATTGTATGCACATATTTACAGCCTCGACTGGCAGAAATTTTGGTCAGGGGAGCCTCGGCTGAGTTGCAAATTCTCTCACAGAAAATGCTAAAATCATTTAAACCATATCACTAAGGCTGAGTCGGTCTTCGAGTATAAAGTATTTACGTTTCCTTCTTCGGTCAATTTCCATACAAATCCAAATATAATCATATATATAACAATCAGTAATATCGCAATTAATTTAAAAGCGAAAAGTTCAACAACAATACCTAACAATGATGAACTAGAGAATAAAACTAAAAACGAAATAACAATTCAGAAATTTTCAGCAATTTCCTATCGACGCCATTTTTAAGTTTCAAGCTTCAAATAGAAAATGCTTTTATAGCGCAATTTTTCTTCACGGTTTAGTAGCGCTATTATTCTTGTGTTTAATTGCGACATCAATCTGTTTAGTTAATCCTCAGAGGCGGATCTATGGGCCTGAGTGGGGGGTACACATGTCCCCGGGCGCCGAGGTGAGGGGGCGCCAAAATCGGATATTTGGGTAAGTGAAATGCACGCGTGAGAAAAGAAACGCGTGTGACGACCTTTTTTGCTTGTCAGCACTATATGAAGAGGTTCAAGAGGGGCGCCGTAAGAGCTGAGGGGCGCCGAAAACGATGTGACGACCTTTTTTCTTTTTCTGCTTGTCAGCTATGTTAGGAGCGTCAGCGTACACTTTGTCCCCGGGCGCCGAATACCCTAGACAGTGTTTTATACAGGCCTGTTAGGAGGAGATTCCCCCCCCAAAAAAACACCTCAAAATTCCCCCCCCAAAAAAAAAATCTCAGCACTTACACAAATTTTGCATTGAACTGTGTCTTTTCCCCTCCAACCAAGTCGATTCCTCCCCTCCCCGAAAGCCTCAATTCCCCCCCCCCCAGGCCTGGAGTCTGGATAAAACACTGATCGGATAGATTACATTATTGTTGACCAAGCATCTTAAATAGACTGCTGCCAATTAGATTTCGATATTTGAAATTCTGCCCCCTCCCTACCCCCCAATGACCCACTGTGTTCCTCGGTGAACTCTAGCCCTCAGGTTGCGTAAAAATAGCGTCGATCGAAGGACAACAGACGAAAAGAGATCGAAGCAGTGTTTAATTAATCTAGACTCCTGGACTGCGGGGGAAAACTGAAAAAGCCGGGGGGAAACTGACAAATCCGGGAGGAATTCTGCTAGGGGCCGCTGTTAGTCCATGAAGTATGCCAAAATTTCCGGGGGAATTTGATATGTCCGGGGGAAAGGAGTAATCTCCTTCCCTCCCCCGGAAACGGCCTAGATTAAACACTGGATCGAAGCAGACGTCCGACGCATTTGACCAGATGCTTACGACCGAACAAACCGAACGTCTGCAGCCTTAATGAGACTGACTTAATTGACGACGGTTCGTATTTGTGAAAAGAGGATGTGAAAAGAGGAGGCGAAGCAGGACCGCTTCTATTCTCCGGTTCTTCTTCCGTCTCATCGGTCGATATTCGGAACGACTTCGGACAAGTTGGACAACGCGCTCTTGAGAAAATTAAGTGCCGAATGATTTATATATATATATATATATATATATATATATTAAGGTGTTGCAAAAAACACACAATTTCTGATTTTCAAAAACTTTCAAAACTTTTTAGATGACACTTTTTACATATGAAACATATATGAATATGATTTTTTTTAAAGTTAGAAAAAGTTCATAATTTTCTGGTCTTAGTTTTTAGTAACTATAGCAATTTTCGTTAACACTTTATGTTAAAATACCTTAATGCCCCATAGAATATGGACACAACAATAACAAATAGAAAATAATGTAATGTTGGGAATGCATTTCGTTATCAATGCAATTATGCCATTTTTATTGCCAGTATTGCCAGGTTCTATACCTGAACATAACACTGCACACAGTGCACAATCAGTTCCAGGTTCGTCATTGTGCTCAACGAAACCTCTGGTTGATTGTCATGGATGAGCCGTTTTAAATGCACAAGGTGATGGCCCATGTTTGCAATAGTGATTGATATCAATGTAGTAATGGATGCTAATGATAGTGACTGAATATGGTGCTTGAATTCGATCTATAACAGGACGAAATAAATTTCAAATGTGCGTTTGTATTTGCTCAAATACCCTGCATTATTAGCGTTATGGAACAACGGCGGTTGTCATGCTGGATGCGCTATAAATACATAAGGCGATGGCCTACCTTTAAAATAGCGATTGATATCAATGTAGTGAAGAATGCTAAAACAATGCCTCAATTATTGTGCTTGAAATTCATCTCTAACAGGACGAAATAAGTTTCAGAAAGGCGCTTGTATTTTCACAAATCCTGCGTATTATTAGCATTATGGACAAACGAGGGCTGTCATGGATGAGTCGTTTTAAATGGAAAAGGTGATCGCCCATGTTTGCAATAGCGATTGATATCAATGTAGTAATGGATGCTAAAGATAGTGACTGAATATGGTGCTTGAATTCGATCTATAACAGGACGAAATAAATTTCAAATATGCGGTTGATTTGCACATATTCTGTGCATTATTAGCATTATGGAACAACGGCGGTTGTCATGCTGGATGCGCTATAAATACAGAAGACAATGGCCTACGTTTAAAATAGCGATTGATATCGATTTGAAGAATGCTAAAGCCAATGCCTCAATATAGTGCTTGAAATCGATCTCTAATAGGACGAAATAAGTTTTAAAGCATGCGCTTGCATTTCCACAAATCCTGTGTATTATTAGCGTTATGGACAAACGAGGGCTGTCATGGATGAGTCGTTTTAAATGGAGAAGGTGATCGCCCATGTTTGCAATAGCCATTGATATCAATGTAGTAATGGATGCTAAAAATAGTGGCTGAATATGGTGCTTGAATGGTATGGGCATGTCAACATAATGGATGAAAGGAGACTACCATACAAGGCACTCTACCCTCAAATAGAAGGAAACAAAGGAAGAGGAAGACCCAGGAAAAAGTGGATGGACAACATCAGAGAAGACATGAACATGAAAGGAATTACAATAGTAGAAGGAAGACGATTGACAGAAGATAGAACTTCTTGGAAGCATTTTGTGTCTAGCTATTGCCGCTGATGAGCTGGCAGAAAGCAAAGATGATGATGATGATGATGGTGCTTGAATTCGATCTATAACAGGACGAAATAAATTTCAAATATCCGGTTGATTTGCACATATACTGTGCATTATTAGCATTATGGAACAAATGCGGTTGTCATGCTGGATGCGCTATAAATACATAAGACGATGGCCTACGTTTAAAATAGCAATTGATATCGATGTAGTGAAGAATGCTAAAAACAATGCCTCAATATTGTGCTTGAAATTCATCTCTAACAGGACGAAATAAGTCTCAGAAAGGCGTTTGTATTTTCACAAATCCTGCGTATTATTAGCATTATGGACAAACGAGGGCTGTCATGGATGAGTCGTTTTAAATGGAAAAGGTGATCGCCCATGTTTGCAATAGCGATTGATATCAATGTAGTAATGGATGCTAAAGATAGTGACTGAATATGGTGTTTGAATTCGATCTATAACAGGACGAAATAAATTTCAAATATGCGGTTGATTTGCACATATTCTGTGCATTATTAGCATTATGGAACAACGGCGGTTGTCATGCTGGATGCGCTATAAATACAGAAGACAATGGCCTACGTTTAAAATAGCGATTGATATCGATGTAGTGAAGAATGCTAAAGCCAATGCCTCAATATAGTGCTTGAAATCGATCTCTAATAGGACGAAATAAGTTTTAAAGCATGCGCTTGTATTTCCACAAATCCTGTGTATTATTAGCGTTATGGACAAACGAGGGCTGTCATGGATGAGTCGTTTTAAATGGAGAAGGTGATCGCCCATGTTTGCAATAGCCATTGATATCAATGTAGTAATGGATGCTAAAAATAGTGGCTGAATATGGTGCTTGAATGGTATGGGCATGTCAACAGAATGGATGAAAGGAGACTACCATACAAGGCACTCTACACTCAAATAGAAGGAAACAAAGGAAGAGGAAGACCCAGGAAAAAGTGGATGGACAACATCAGAGAAGACATGAACATGAAAGGAATTACAATAGTAGAAGGAAGACGATTGACAGAAGATAGAACTTCTTGGAAGCATTTTGTGTCTAGCTATTGCCGCTGATGAGCTGGCAGAAAGCAAAGATGATGATGATGATGATGGTGCTTGAATTCGATCTATAACAGGACGAAATAAATTTCAAATATCCGGTTGATTTGCACATATACTGTGCATTATTAGCATTATGGAACAAATGCGGTTGTCATGCTGGATGCGCTATAAATACATAAGACGATGGCCTACGTTTAAAATAGCAATTGATATCGATGTAGTGAAGAATGCTAAAAACAATGCCTCAATATTGTGCTTGAAATTCATCTCTAACAGGACGAAATAAGTCTCAGAAAGGCGTTTGTATTTTCACAAATCCTGCGTATTATTAGCATTATGGACAAACGAGGGCTGTCGTGGATGAGTCGTTTTAAATGGAGAAGGTGATCGCCCATGTTTGCAATAGCGATTGATATCAATGTAGTAATGGATGCTAAAGATAGTGACTGAATATGGTGCTTGAATTCGATCTATAACAGGACGAAATAAATTTCAAATGTGCGGTTGTATTTGCTCAAATACTCTGCATTATTAGCACTATGGAACAACGGCGGTTGTCATGCTGGAGGGGCTATAAATACAGAAGACGATGGCCTACGTTTAAAATAGCGATTGATATCGATGTAGTGAAGAATGCTAAAGACAATGCCTCAATATAGTGCTTGAAATCGATCTCTAATAGGACGAAACAAGTTTTTAAAAATGCGCTTGTATTTCCACAAATCCTGTGTATTATTAGCATTATGGACAAACGAGGGTTGTTATGGATGAGTCGTCGAGATCTTTCCATCTGAAAATGTTGAAGTGCCCCTCACCCCGCCCCCACCCCCACCCCATTCAGGAATTCTGGCTACGGAGTAGACCGATGCATCTTTCGCATCAAGACGCCATTAAAATTCGAAGACGTCGTCGTTCCACCTGAGAGAGAGAGAGAGAGAGAGAGACAGACAGACAGACAGACAGACAGACAGACAATCGCCGCGCTGGAAGAGGAGAGCGCTGCACACCGGCGCACAGCGACCGGAGCGGGATGGACGGAGGAGGGAGAGGGAGGGAGGAGGAGGAGGAGGAAGGGAGGGAGAATGGGTGGACGGAGGGAGGGATGTGATGCTGCTGCTGCTGCCTTCCTTCGTGCATCGAAGACCACACACACACACACACACACACATCGACCGCATGATTATAAAGACAAGGACTGGCACGTAGGTGGTTTGATCGTCGTCGCCCCCTGTATACGGCGGCTCGGCCGTGCCCTTCGTCGTCACCACCCGGGCGCCCGGGTCGCCTCAGGCGTCGTCGGCGTCGGCGGCCGCCGCGCCCCTGTCCTCGCACGGCCTTCGTCGACGACGACGACGACGACGACGTCGGTGCGAAGCCTCCGGCCTTCGTCTTCTTCCTCTTCCGTTTATCCGGCGCGCGCTGCGGTATGTTTGTCCCCCCCCCCCCTAACACACCGCCGACGGCCAAATTTATTACGGCCGCCTCTCTGTATATTATACGCCGAGTCGGCGAGTGCGCTGGTGCGCGTGCGTGCGTGTGCGCGCGCGCACGATCGCGTTTCTACGTCTAGGTGTCGGGCCGGAGAGGGAAGTGAAAGGTAAAGGGAACGAACGGAAGGCTATGGGCAAAGGAGACCTTATAGTCTAGAGGAGACTAGTCTCGGACGGATATAGGGGAAAGAAGGTGCGGATTGCGCCGCTAGAGGGCCATAGATATAATATAATTATGGATTACACGCTCGTTTAGACAACGCTACTCGTCTCGTGCTTCGTTACGTCGATCGATGACGTCACGCGCGAGCTTCGTGACGTCATCTCGTTCGTTGCTGTAGCGACAAGGCGGAGGTCGCGTAGTCTTCTTGTCCTTCGAGCCGACGTTATCTCCGTCTTCCGATGAGAGGACATCCGGTTATCCGTAAGATCCTTCGGAGTCCATCGTCCGCCAATTCCGGGAGATGACGACGAGGGCGCTGACGGTCCGGTCGGAACCACCTCAGAGGCGGCCACCTCCTCCTCTTCCTCTTCATCCTCCTCCTCCTCCTCCTGCTCCTCCGAGGTTTCTCCGTCCTCGCCGGACCTGGTAAAATGACTCCAGCGGCGGCGGCGGCGGCGGCGGCGGCGGCGTCGGGGTCCTCCTGTTCCTCTCCTCCGGATCACGGACCGGGCTACTGGGCCGTCGTTGCCCTCGCCCTCTGCGCCGTCCTGCACGGCAGAAGACAGGGCGTGACCGGCGCCTCCACCTTCGGATTATCACCGATACCGGTGCGAATACCAATAGGTGGGCATTTATTTTTCATAATTAATTATAATTATTATATTAATAGGTTATATAGAATTATTCACCATCTCTTACTACGGAGTTTCGCTCATCTGATTTTCTATCGTAACCATGCACTCACCAACGCGAACACACAGGCAGAAGACAGACATATTGCAGGGTGGACCAGCAAAATCGGTGCCACCCTAGCTGTTTTCATTGTAAATATTTCCACACGCCCGGCCTGGTTTGCTAGGTGGCGCCGCTGTACTTTTGAGTTTAAAAGAAAACCGAAAATGGCTGCAGTCAGGATAAAATGCTGCACAGGCAGACGCCAAATTTCACGTACGCTTTGAATAAGGTGTTATGAACATATCTACGATGAAACCGGGTGGTGCCTTTTTATTGCCCCATATATATACCGGACCGGTGTATATATATATATATATATATATATATATATATATATATATATATATATATATAGAGAGAGAGAGAGAGAGAGAGAGAGAGAGCTAATTATATAATCAGCTAAGATTAATTGAAGCGGGTAGACAAAAATTGGGGATAGACCATAATTCCGTTTTTGCCTCCCACTCCCCACGGAAGACGGTTTCGTGCAAATGCTGAATCAAAAGTAGGCCACGGTACGTAATTCAGCTAGAGTTTTCTCTCTCCAGCCAGATCGAGCTGCAAACACACATTCTAACATATATGCAGCATTAAGTATAGGCAGCGGTGGGAGGCAGGGAGGGAGGGAGGAGGGAGAGAGAGGGAGGAAATTTTTTTAGCCACATCACTTGTTTGCAAGTGTTGTTAATGTCGTGTCCGTGTTGTGTGTATGGGCTATATATATATATATATATATATATATATATATATATATATATATATATATATATATATATATACGCCGTTTCAAAATGCGTATCGCTACACAGCTATTGTTGATGCATCTCTCGCAATGATGTGGTGGTCTTCTCTATACTTGAAAGGACTTCTACTGTAATATTCTTTAGCGAGCGTCGTATACAGTGCACAGAATGGAAAAACATAGATATGAGATATCTGATTCGGATTCGACACGCGGCCTTTGTCACGTGACCCTGCGTTAGATGCTGTGCCAAAAGGCGGCAAACGTATACATATACGAGCATCATATACTTTCAAGGACAAACTCAAAAGGCCACGAACAAGGACTGAGTATAGAAGGGCACCGATCATAAAAGGCCAAGTGACTGACCACCCCCACCCCCGCCCACCCGTTTTCCCCGCGACGCCTATAAGAACAAGCAGCTCTGCAGCGCTACTGGTTTGAAAGCGCTATATGAATTCGCGAGATTCTACTTACTTGCTTAGGAGTGCAAGAGAGCTATTCGGTGCAGACAACGAAGGGCGTTTGACGAGTGGGAAACAGGACACTGTACAGAAGACAGTACCAGTACCAGTACCGGTACCAGTACCAGTACCAGTACCAGTACCAAAGAATGAAACCAAAGAGAATGCGAACATCGCAGGAGTGACAGGACAACAATGATGTCCCTGGATACATCACGTGACCGGACAGGTCTGTTTAGGAAAGAACAAGGTCAAGAATGGAATCTCAGAGAAAAGGAAGATGTTTTTATACTTAATCTCGGGTATAGTCGAGACCCTTTTTGTGTATTATATATACAGTGGCGGCTCCGCCGGGGGGGCCCGGGCCCCCCTATTGAGAGCCTGGCCCCCCAGTGGTCCTCCAGTTGGGACCCTATACTTAATGCTACATACATTAAACAACAAATGGTTGGCCCCCATGATTAGAAGTTGCCACCCCAACGGCCCCCCACTTGCCAAATCCTAGAGCCGCCACTGTATATATATACATATATACTTTTATATAAATGAATGTCGAATGACTTAGAATAGCGTTTAGTTTGACGTAACGGCAACATCGGCGAGTCTCGTTAAACAAAGATTCCGACTCCGAGGACGAGAGGTCGGGTCGAGAGAGGTCAAGATAGGTCAACTAATATACAGTGACAGTTATTCACGCTGACATCGATTTTCGAATTCGATCGAGACAGGCAGACAGACAGACAGACAGACAGACAGACAGACATGATCGATCGGTATTCAGCGACCGAGTTTCTGGAAATTTGGTGACGTCACGGGACGCCGAACGAGACGTGACGTCATAACGGTGTGGAACGTCTTCTACCGATGCCTCGGGGTTAAACACGTGATCGATCGCCGACGCTATCCGTGGAATTATGACGTAGATGTCGGTTCGAATCTTTCGATGCATAGGAAATTGCGCTACTGGGACTGACCATAGACAACAACCGCCCTATATAGCTTTGTCAACAAGGTTGTCTTGGCGACTGACCTCGGCTGACCGCGTCTTAATCTTTGTATTTGCTCCCGACTGGCGCTATATGAAGTTAAGATTATGGGGGGGGGTGGAAGGGGGAACCGATTCAGAGTAGCAAATCGCAGTAATCGCTGTTGTGATTTTTATTTTGGGAGGAAAATGACGCCGTCGTAAAAAAACATTTGCCGAAATCGAAAATTCGCGAAATAGGCATTTTTTTGAAACTCGGAAATGGGATGAAAATGGCGGCGGACTGGACGAAAATAGCCGAAGAGACTCGGAGAAATTGTTTTAAATTATATGGCGCTAGATGGCGTATAACAACTTCATCGGAACTCGGATGGGAAAGTTTGTAATGCGAACGCCCTATAACTGTGGTTTATTTTTGGTGAATTCTAGGTTCCATCTACGACCCTGATTCGGTCACACATTCCGCCTTTCGATTTGAAGTGGAAAGACACAATAATAGCACAGGAACAGCCTTCAAGCTGGATAAATACGAGAAGACTACGCTCATCGGAAACAACTTTCAGCTGACCAAAGCCAGTAAGAAAGAGACTCTCTCTCTCTCTCTCTCTCTCTCTCTCTCTCTCTCTCTCTCTATATATATATATATATATATATATATATATATATATATATATTATATATTACAGTCGGATCCTTGCCAATCTAAGATTTTCTAGCATTTCTAATAGAAGTGTGTTGTTAGCGCCTTCAGTTTTACACGGCATCGGTTGTATGACAACGTTTGACAAGCCAAGCCTTGAGAGAGAGAGAGAGAGAGAGAGAGAGAGAGAGAGAGAGAGAGAGAGAGAGAGAGAGAGAGAGAGAGAGAGAGAGAGAGAGAAGAGAGAGAGAGAGAAGAAAGAAAGAGATGGAGGCAGGGATATTTTTACACCCCCTAACACGCCCCCCCAGCATCCCAAATTTGAGATCGACACTCCCCCAACACCCCCAAACTGAGCTAAAGATGACCGTTTTTTTGCTTGTCAGACTTTTTTGGCAGGGGACACCCAGAATTTACCAGCACCCCCACAAAAATTTGATATTCCTAGAAATAACCCTGGATGGAGGGCCGGAGGAAGGGAGGAAGAGAGGGAGGAAAGAGGGATAAAGAGAGGAAGGAGGGAGAGAAGGAAGGATGGGGTACGAGGAAGGGAACACTTTGCTAGTTTCAATCAACATAAAATAGCACAATAATTCTACAATGAAACGAAACTGCGTTATTGATGAAAAATATCAAGGTGTCAGAGGAGTAATCTCATCAATCATTATTTATTAATAATATAATAATTATTAATAATAATAGTATTAGTAATTAATAGATGGTAAACCTATCTATAGCAAGAAATTAACAGCTCAATTAACTGGTAGTAACAGCTAAACTTACAGCAACAATGCAAAATGAGGAAGTAATAGTCACCATCAAATAATTATACTGTATTACGTACTGTTATAGCATCATCATTTCTAATACACTAAAGGTAGCCTATAAATCGATGACAAAAGTATCAATGTTAATAATTATAACGCAGACAAATTTTAGTTCCTGCGAAAATCACACTATTTTTCTTCTTCTTCTTCTTCCTCCTCCCTCTTCTTCTTCTTCTTCTTCTTCTTCTTCTTCTTCTTCTTCTTCTTCTCATTCGTGTCCAGTGCAGAGCAGTCGTCCATCCGTTTGATGGATGAGATCCTGCGGTTGATAGAGGGTCTGCGGGGTTTTGTTCGTCGCACCGAAATCGGGAATTCTTTATAAAATATTTATATCTGAAATGCTGGACGGAATCTGCCCCCTCTCTATGGCGCGTCTTAATCAGACATCTATGGTCTTCGTGTCTGTCGAACGAATGCGGCAGATGTCTCTTCTGCAGCAGCCATAGAGCCATAGACAACAATTATGTCGCGACTAACTTTGGACTTGTTAGCGTTTACCAATCTATGGACGTCTGGTACATCAGGCCTTGAATGCCTGATTGCAGCAGAGATGTGTTTTAAAATAGTCTTTGTAGTTCATTATTACATTACAGTAATTTGAATGGATAAGGTTTGCTACCACTTAATACATTCGTTAACTGGGAAAACCTTTACATTATTACTTATTTTTATTCAATATTTACAAGATTACTCAGATCAGGGGTGTCAAGACTTTTTGGGCGGCGGGCCAAATGACATGTCTTCCTTGTCCTCGCGGGCCAAATGCATAAATCCTTGTCAATATTATATTCCAAAATCAGAGCTATCTAAAAATCTGAAGTAAAATGACGAAAACATTAAATGGCCATATACTCATTACATTATTTACATTGACTTGATTACAACCTATTGTTGTAACTATATATCGTCGCTGTCTAGGTAATACCTCACATGTGCAAAAAACAAAACTTTTCAGGAAATGAAAAAACGTCACTGTATCTCAATAGGGTATCACATGTGAGGCATTGCAACAGCTTAAAAATACGTATGTTCCCTTTTGAATTAAAGAACAAGTATTTCAAATGACATGTAAGAAAATGCAAAAAAACAAAAATCTGAAAAATGGTCACATGTGAGGTATTTAGACAGCGACGATATGACAAACCGTATTCTAGTCATGCCTAACAGAAGAAGTTACATTTCAAACTCTGTTAATGGCGAAGAACTGGAGATCAACTTCAAAACATATAAAGTTGTATGATGGCCGATGTAGATGGGGAAGCTGATGAGACGTGACATTGCTTATTTTTCACTAGCAGCCAAAGCTACTCTCTCAAATTTATCGAGGGTTTTGCTAACTAACGCAAGTATGCTAGGTGAGTATATGGCTGCATATATTGAATATAAGTACGCGTATACTATATTTTGACCATTTGACGAAAAAAAATCGTGTGGTTTGAAATGGCTCGCCCTTTTTGTGGCATTTCAAACTCCCTAGAATGCGACAGAATATTGACAATTCTAGAACGATTTGACACAATGAAGATGGAAGCAAACGAAAATGTAGTTTTGTTTCATCACTCCTCTGAATTTTTGCATAGGTCTATAGCCAGCGGCATTTCGAACGCTCTAGAATAAAATTGAGACGAGTATATTGACAATCCCGGAATGATTTGGGACAAAGATGGGGACACAAGAAAATGCGGTTTTAATTCATTTCAAACTCCTCTGAATTTTTGCATATCTATAGCTACAGTTATTTGTCAATGAGATGAGCTTGAGAATTCATTCGTGACTGCACCCTCAGCCCCCCAAAATTCATGGGTCGTGACTCGTGGGTCAATTGATCTTGATCCACGACCCATCTGACCCATGGCCATATCTGCCGAAAGAAGTATATAGTAATAAAAATCGAATGAACGAAGTAATTTCGCGAAAAAGCAATGATGGTAAAATTAATGTCTCCTGGCGTTAAACTTTCCAGGAAGCGGCGACATATTCAGGAATTTAATGTTTCAGCTAAATTCTTGCAGCATCCGACAGACGAAAATCGAACGCCTTGACAACATTTCTGGGTGACAGTCTGAGATTCTGAGAGTTCAAAATCAAAAGGGGACGATCTTAGAAGTAAAAAAAAATCAGGCGAAGCGCGCTCGAATTAAGACATTTCCAAACATAAAATCTCTAGGTTTTAAAGTTAAACGACGACAGAAATTCCCACTAGACTGGCTCAGTTGGGTTATATGACCCCCCCCCCTGCAGTTAGAAATTGCGGTCAGATCTGTCGTTGTTTCTACGTATTGGTGCACTGATGATGATGATGATGATGATGATGATGATGATGATGATGACGACGATGGCTTATCAGCTGGAACACGACGAGTTCAGTTCCGCTGTCAAGGCGCTGCGCTGACCTCGCCAAGTCCCCCTCTTCGCCTCCCCGGGGAAGAATTATTTATTTTTTCCGCACCTTGCTGTAACGCGGCGCTAGAAGAATTCGAATTCGGTCATTTCGGTTGCGCGGCCGCCGCCGCCGCCGACGCCGCCGCCGCCGCCGACGCCGAGTTATTTTCCGCCTCGAGTTAAATTTGCCGCAGGAATTGCATTCCCCTTCCCCCCTGCTGCCCTCGCTCCTCGCGTTCCCCCGCCCCCAAAAAATCCAAAAGAAACGGCCAAGCCCAATTTCCCCGATAAATTACTCAACATCGAAAGAGATAATTATCTCCCTCCTCCTCCTCCTCCTCCTCCTCCGCCCCGCCGACGATCACGTGACCTGAGACGTAGTCGTCACGTGATCGTCTCAACAGCGCCGACGTCAGACGAAGCAGCAGCAGCAGCAGCAGCGGCGACTCGATTCTCGTCTCGTCTCAGATTGTGCTGCCGCTTTTCAGATTGAGTTTTTAATTTGGAGATGTAGATGAGTTTTCTCTCTCTCTCTCTCTCTCTCTCTCTCTCTATATATATATATATATATATATATATATATATATATATATATATATATATATATATATATATATATATATAGTACATTGATGGATGTTTGGTCTTCGCTGGTAATTAATCTTTCTGGTTATGTAGCGCCTCATACTCGTAATACTATAGAGTCGAGCATTTCTGACGGTCGAATGTGTAATGTTTTGCATTCGAATCCAATCGGGATAAATTCGGTTGATGAAAGGCGCTATATAAATGATGCCTCGTTGCAATACATACTGATGATGATGATGATGATGATGATGATGATGATGATGATGATGATGATGATGATGATCCAAAGCTGCTCTTTGCTTAAGTGTAGCGTCACAGGTTGAATTGTGTGGGTGGGTGGGCGGAGAGGGAAGGCGTGGGAGGGGAGGGATGGGAAGGCGTGGGGGTGTGGGCTGGAGTGGGGGTGGGTAAAGATCGAACATTTTGTAGTGGAAGTGGACCTAGCTCCTCTTGGCCAATCGACCCCCACCCCCCCCTTCAACGAATTGGGAAATATGTTATCAGGTTTCGAGATCAGACGACATTCGTTAGAAATCATCTTGAAAATGATATCGCTGTGTTTTTTAACCCCTTAACTGGGCAACTATTTGTAACTCGATGTAAAATGGACGAGCGTTACTCGGGGCACCCAGTTAAGGGGTTAAAGAAATCAGATTATTATGAAATAATTCCACTCCGTGACGTCGGCCGGTGTTGGAGTTGCAGTGACTGAGTCGCCAAGTCACTGGGGTGGAGGGGGGGGGGCTACGAAAGGTCATCGCCCTTACGTCGTTAGTCGCCGAGGAGGGATTTCGTGTGGGGTGGGGCAGAAGAGGAGGGGCTGATCTGTCCTTTGCGCCGATAAAATTGATTTTGGACGACAGGAAACTTGTCACGCCAGACAAAATATAGCACGCCAAGCGGTCGATGGAGGCAAGATTCTGATGTGATCAGATATACCAAGAAATAGGTAAGGTGAGAGAGAGAGAGAGAGAGAGAGACAGACAGACAGACAGAGACAGACAGACAGACAGAGAGACGGGGATAGAGACACAGATACAGATACAGACAAGAGAAGATAAACCAAGAGAGAGAAAGAGAAAGGGAGAGAGACATGCAGACACAGATAGACATGCATAGAGACAGAGAGATAGACAAAGAGAGGGATAGAGAAAGACAAGACTATATAAGGGAAGAAAAAGAGAGGAGGAGAGACAGACAGACAGACAGACAGACAGACAGAAAGAGACAGAGAGTGAGAGATACAAGGACGTTAGAGAGACAGACAGAGACAGACAGATCAATACATTTATAGAGGCACCTTGTGGAAATGAAGCCCTGTGATGGACAATTAGGCGGAAACTGGAAATAACAAAACGTTGCAGATTAAAAAAACACAGACAGGGAGCATCTGCGAACACAGAACGGGTCCTTTACTTGCTGTGCATATAACTGGGCGTAATTGTGAAAGGTTTTTGGGGGGGAGGGGGGGCGGGGCGATAGTCTATTTATATAGCGCTGAAGAGTTGTTCTTGCTTTGCTCGTAGTTTTATTCCCCATTCGTTGTCTTGGCGCTTGGTTCTGTTAGGCACTCGGAAATCACGTACTAAGGCAACGCGTGTACAATCCACAGACTGCGGTTAACGTCAAATCAGGGGCGTAGCGACGTGGGGGGTATAGCGGTGTATACCCCACCCCAAATCAGGCCACCTTAAAATTTTTAATGTATTTGTTAAGATTTTCAAAGTTTTTAAAGATTTTAAAGATTTTAACCCCCTACCCCCAAATAAAATTCCTGTCTACGCCCCTGCGACAAATTTGGAAATGTCACAAATGGTAAAGTAACCACGGTGAAAGTAACTTGCTTTATGCTGTGCTTTGTTGGGGGGGTGGTAGACCTACAATTTCCCAGATATCCGTTTCTGTCCACTCTGCTATTTTGCACGTACAGAGGATCAGGGAATCGTTGCTCATTTATTTGGGTGGGATGGAACGGGGGAAATTCGAATGCGTGGGAAAACTGGAGCGAGCGCGTTGCCAAGACGACGTCGAGAATAATTCTCGCGTCCGGGAGTGCGGGAGTGCAGAATTGAGTGCGGATGAGTGGTCGGTTCCTTATTCGAGGTCACTCCTTCGGGCCGCACCGCGTTACGTCAAATCCAATCAGGCTGAGTGACATTCCGGAGTAACGATAATACTGCGCCAACTGAATTTAGATGCCGGTCGACCTCACGCACACACACACACACACACCAACACCCACATCCACAGCAAAAGTAAGTAAGTAAGTTCTCTTGGCGTCGGAACAATGACGTCAGTTGTATCGTTCTAAGTTTCAAGCGTCACGACTACGTCACCAGATTGACTCTGAGTGACACATAAAGCTGGTTGTATAATAATAATAATAATAATAATAATAATAATAATAATAATAATAATAATAAAATAATAAAATAATAATAATTAATAATAATAATAATAAAAATAAAAATAATAAAATAATAATAATAATAATAAAAAAAAATAATAATAAATAATAAATAATAAATAATAAATAATAATAATAATAATAATAATAATAATAATAATAATAATAATAATAATAATAATAATAATAATAATAATAATGGGTTAGAGTGGTTCAGTAGGGTCTGCCTTGTGTGTAACAGTGTAACCACTATGTTCCTATACTAGTACACACACTTACCATATATGCGCTATATAATATTAAGAACTATGAACTAGGGTCCGCTGGTAAAGCGCAGAATGCGGAAAAATAGCCTAATGAATATTCAGTACATTTACGATGAATATTCAGACATTCTTTCAGGCGCTTGCTTGTGTTGTCCTGTTTCGTCTATAGTTGTCTCGCTGCGTGTCTTTGCCTGTCTTCGTCGTTGGGCTATTGCGTGGACGAGACGAATGGCCTGTCTTTGTTGTTTACCGCGACTGTTCATGGAAAGGAACCAATATCCAGAGCGACGCGATTTTTGCACAGAAATATCAATTATTTAGCTCTTTGACCAACTGCGAATTATTTCCAAGTAACATATAAGAAAGTCGGAGGTTCGCAGGAATGGTCGAGGCTTAACCCCTTAACTGGGGATCCCGGATATATCCGTCCATTTTTTTACATTGGGTTACAGTTAAATACACGGTTAAGGGGTTAATGGGCGTTTGCTAATAACTGTCTAATCAGAACGTTTTGGAAGACGTGCTCGTCTGCATTCGGTGGCGGCTCCAGGATTTTGCAAGCGGGGGGTGGGGGGGGGTGGACGTTGGGGTGGCAACTTCTTCTAAGCATGGTGGGCCAGCTAGTTTTCATAAATCAAGACATAGAAGATTATTACCCTCGACGGAGGGAGGGCAGGCATTCAATAGGGGCCTGGCCCAACCCTAACCCCCAACCCCCAACCCCTGTGGGGGTCGCCTTTTGTCGATTGGCGAACGTATCGAAGGTTCCCTGACTGTCAACGCACGAAGACCGCAAATCCCTTTCGGATTCGAGAAATCCGCAGCGCCGGGGGGTCTCGCACATCCTAAATCATCTCTCTTCCTCCGGGGGGGGGATGAGAGATGATTTACCGACGACGGAGACAGACAGCAGCATATTGTCGGCCGAGCGTTATGCGACCGCGGTACGTGTCTGGAAATTCGAGTGAGTAAGAAAACCAATCTGCTAAGAGGACTTCGAGCGAAGACCGTCGCCACCAAATCCGTCGCCAAACGATGAGCGTACAGTACATGTATATACGCTCGTCGGCGGCGTGCACGCGAAGTGTACGTCGTCGGTCGTCATGGAGACGGATTAAACGTCGTCGGAAAGAAGATGGCGACTCACCCCCCCACCCCCATCCCGCCCCATCTACTCCCCGTATTTGCTTCTGCGTGCCTCTGTTCCCACGTCGGTCCCCTCTGCCCCATGTTCACTTTTGCGGGGCCCTGCTCTGAGGAAAGTCATCAGATTTGCATTGGCAAAGATCTTGCACTTGGTCGTTACAGTGCGTGGCTGCTGTATTGTATATGGACTTCTACTGGAGACGACGTCACATTGGCAATCATCATCTGCCATTAGTAGCCTTCCGGTAAAGCAAGTATGTGGGTAATCTTGCATACGATTAGGCAGTGGCGTAGACAAGGGGAGTTTGGGGGTTAAAGCCCCCCTTGGGCGCCGACGAAACAATTTTGTAATGCGTTCCCATGCATTTTTAATTTTCGGACGCGATTTTAATGGTCAAAACCCTCCCCTTCATTATGCCTAGTAGGGCGATCGAGGAAGAGCCGCGTATTAAGGTATATGGTTCATTATAGGCCTACAGCAGGTTTTATAGACATCAAAAACAAGTTTTATAATTAATTCGCTCTGTGAGAGAAGCCTATTGAAAGCCTGTTGAATAGAAGGTATATAGGCCATACACATATAAAAATCGAGTCGATTTGAAGAAATTCTCCGACAGAATCCACATTTTCCTCTTGTTCCATCTTCATTGCTTTAAACTTTTCAAAAATAATCAATAATATCATTATCAATTTCGATCTACAGGGTTTGAAATAGAGCAAACCCAGCCATTTCATAGGATGACCTTTTTCGCATGTCAAAATTTTTCATTTTTCGAAAGTTGGTTACGGTCAAAAGTCAAGACCAAACCCCCCTCCACTTCCGGAAATCCTGGGTACGCCACTGCGATTAGGTATGTATCAGGCTGCCTCCAGAATTGCTTGACAAGTAGAGTAATTGTCTTCCCGCCTAGATCTAATATTCTCCAGTTGTCAGGGTTCAATCAATCGACGCATTTGTTTTATCACATCATGTCAACAACATTACTGCCGATCAGAGTCAGCCTGTCAGCCGAAAGCCCGCCATATTTTTTATTAGAAAAATGCCTAATTATCCGGAAACAACAACTTGAAAAATGAGCTATAAAAATCTATGTTCTGAGCCTCTGCGTCTGTTTCTCTGTTTCTCTGTTTCTCTGTCTCTGTGTCTCTGTCTCGCTCTGTCTCTGTCTCTGTGTCTGTCTGTCTGTCTGTCTGTCTGTCTGTCTGTCTGTCTGTCTGTCTCTCTCTCTCTCTCTCTCTCTCTCTCTCTCTCTCTCTCTCTCTCTCTCTCTCTCTCTCTCTGCAAACCTCAAATCGAACGAGAGTTAGCCACACATTTTCTTAATATCTCCGGACACATTTTTCTCCAGTCCCTCGGGAACTGAGTACTGATGGCATAAAAGTACATAGGGCCTATACATACTGTACATCTATACCAGTGGGGGCAAACCCCGTAGAAGGTGCAAGCCACAAATGACAATTTTCAAAAGCTTGGGATCCGCATTGCCACAATTAAACACAATAAAACGATGTATAGCGTGATCCAATTCTTTGCAAAAAATTCCATTAAATTGCTGCCTCTATTTATTTCTATGGGACCTATGACAAAATTGGCAAACAGGCAGAATTATAACTGCCACGTGGCAGTTGTATGCTTCTGTGAGTTCTGTTAATCTCAAAAGATCTCAAAAGATTTATCGCCGAGTCGCAGTTTGGCCATGCACCTCTGATCTATAATGTTAATATGATATTGTACATGACATGTCGTAAGATGATAACGTATAACGTAATATTGGCGATGATAGGCGTCGAATTGGACGTTTCCATTTAGGCTTAAATTCGTTTAAAATGCGGAGTCCTCGAGTCGTTGCAATGTGTCCGCAGTTTTCTGGAATTGATCAGATGGTGTTGGCAGATGTCGACGTGCGTTGGTGCGGCAGTCGGAATATTCGATTTCGATTTGTTTCAGAAGGAGATACATGCGATATATATATATATATATATATATATATATATATATATATATATATATATATATATATATATATATATATATATATATATATATGGTATATATATCTGTGTATGTATATATCTGTGGTATGTATGTATATGTATATATCTGTGGTATGTATATATCTGTGGTATGTATATCCGGGCATTTTGTGAAATCTCGCTGGATTAACGGGGATCTCGTTCTGCCGTGCGTTGAGGCGAGATGTGCGGCCGGTATTTCCGGTATTTTCCCAGAAGCCCTTGGGCCGCCGAGTACTGGGAATTTTCTGGCCCAAAGCAAGCTCAACGGGTCCAATAAAAAGTTACACCGTCGCCGGCCGGCGCACTATTATTCGGGGCTTAACGTTCCAAATGAAAAATAGGGCCAGTACAAAAGTACACGTGGTGGTACAAGTACAAGTAACGAGGTACAAGAGCTAGTACAAATGTCTCATACAAATGTCGGTGTGTTGAAGTTTACTGTTCGGCGTAGCGTATGTAAAGTAAGTAATACATTCATTCTGTGGAGCAGCTGAAGAGCAAGCTATGCGCCGAGGTTATCCGTCTGCCCGAGTTCGCTTCTAGAGATCGGTGACAGTGAATTCGGCTGATGCCAGATGCTCTTCCCACAAAGCGCTATAAAAATCTACCATTTCGTTGGCGCTATAAATGCCTAGACTGGCAATCCCAGACGTCGTGTCACGTATAACGACGTAGGCAGACGATTGCAAAGTTTACTAAATCAATTAATTATTCATACTAATCTATTATTCATACACACTGCCTGCGCATTTTCCCCTAGCGATCGTATTATATTTTTACAGAAAAAGAAAACAATTAATATCATAATATTATTGTCTGCTCTATTAATTAAATATACGAATTATAAAAAACAGCGTCGACGATTTTCTGCACCAGAAACGGTAATCGAAGGTCGTGAGCGACTTCCTTACTTACTTACTTACTTACTTGCGGAATATATGCGGTGTCTTTCTGATGCGTCATCGTCTGGTTTGTTTGCGCTTTTCCTTCCAGTGTGCTCGATAGTTCCCAAGGGGATATTCGCCATCTTTGGCGGTTCGAACGTGACTTGGACGCGCACGGCAGCAGCCTTTGGACGCCGATTCAACTTGCCTTACATAACTTCGAACGGCCCGGGGCTCAGCGTCGCCGGCAGGCGGCGGCGGCGGCGGCGGCGAGACCCCGTCCGGCGACCGTCCAGACGCCTTCGTCCTCTCCCTGGCTCCGCCCTACCACCAGGCAGTCGCCGACGTCGTTCGTGCTTACCGTCTGTCCAAGGTCTACTACGTCTACGATGCACCGGGCGGTAAGTTCACGCTTACCGTCTTTGCTTACCTTCTTAATGTTATAATTATTTATTATTATCATCCTCCGTGAAAATACTTTGCTGCGACTGCCTATATATATATATATATATATATATATATATATATATATATATATATATCTGGATTTACAATATATATACCACGGACTATCTGGATTACAACCTTGATTTCACCCAGATTATGGATTATGAACTAAGCTGGTGCACACCCAGATTGAGCGCTCGTATAAAAAGCTGGTCTTTCTTAATTATATATCTACATATTATATATATATATATATATCTTTATTATATATATATATATATATATATATACCATAGTCATTTGTCTTAATGGTTGAACTATTGATATAAAATACTTTTATCTGATTTAGTTGAATTGAAAAAGTGATTAATATTGTTCCTTATACAGTACATTATAGTCCAGTAGTTGTTTGTTCGAAGACGTATTCTTCTTTATAGTCGGTTATAGTCGTTGTGTATAGTGTGGCGTGTCGTTTTCTCTTTTGGCGGATCGAAATCTTGAAGAATGACAGAGCCTTCGTTTGCACGACGCAATTTCATCCGCAGATATATTTTGCGCCTTCTCGCAGTACAAGAACCGGTCGCAGACTAATCTCGCCCTAATCGAATCACGGCAATCGATGCCTGGCCCCGAAAGTGTTCTTGTTCGTCGGCATAATCGATTTTCTGTCGCCGTATCTTCGTCGGTAGGTGTCGCCTCTTTAGCAGTTTTTCCAATGGCTCCGCCAACCATGCTGCCGTCGTCTCAGTTTCGGTTACTGTCCGGGATTATGGTCAGGCGTCGTCTGGTTAAAACAGCAGCAGCAGCAGATGATGATGATGATGATGATGATGATGACGACGATGATGATGATGATGATGATGATGATGATGATGATGATGATGATGATGATGATGATGACGATGATGATGATGATGATGATGATGATGATGATGATGATGATGATGATGATGATGATGATGATGATGATGATGATGATGATGATGATGATAGTTATCGCTTGCGAAGTCAATCAGAGATGATGTTCCGCAGATACAGTATCGTAGATAGGACGTCAAGATGGAGACTTAATGAGCTGAGTGAAGAGGTACACTTGTGTCTTGTATGGATATAGCTGTACTGGTTGATGCACAAAGTACATGAGTACTTTGTACTGTACTAGGACTGTGCTGTCTTGCATTTAAGGTTATTGAGAGAGAGAGAGAGAGAGAGACAGAGAGACAGACAGACAGACAGACAGACAGACAGACAGACAGAGACAGAATTGACAGTGGTTGGTCATATTAGATTAGAGTTAGATTTGTAATTAGATTTAGCAGTGTAATCCAGTTATAATAATAATAATTATTATTATTATTATTATTATTATTATTAATTACTGGAGTGCTCCGTGCGATTGCGCATGCGCAGATCCAATGCTCAGCATACATACAGTACATACATACACGCATACATACATTTATACATACACTGTACATACCTTCATAGATACACACACATACACGCGCATACGATTTGTCGGCGATGGCGCATGTCCGGTGACCTTTGAATCTAGAATTCCGCTGCAGTTTCCGTCGTCGTCTTCTTCTTCCATAAATATATAGCGCTACGGACGACGGCTGCTAATTAAAAGTCGTACGTCATATTCGTCGCAGTTCCTTCTCTCTCTCTCTCTCTCTCTCTCTCTCTCTCTCTCTCTCTCTCTCTCTCTCTCTCTCTCTCTCTGTGTGTGTGTGTGTGTGTGTGTGTCTGTGCGTGTGCTTGTCCGTCCGAGCCCCTCTTAATATTATGTCGTTGTTTACAGATCTGATGTGACTGCTTTTTGATAGCGAAACATCGACGGCTTATAATATAATTATCAGGACACTTCCAGCGGACGGATATTTTTGGACGAGTAATAAACAGCACGACCTTGCTTGCTTACTTACTTACTAGCGATGGAAGACACGAACAAGATGTTAGAAAGAGAGCAGAGCGAAGGGACTACCTACAGGCAGTGGGAAGACTTAGAGGCGTATTTGGAATGCAAAAGAAATGAAGATCAGCGCCGAGGTTCAAATATTCAACACTGCAT
>CM030834.1:22540921-22638421 GCA_018105865.1 Metaphire vulgaris
TTGGGGGTGATGGGGAGGGGGTAGTCTGAGCACTGCCCCCTGGTTGTGCACTAGATTACATTAGGGACCCACCCATCCACAAAAAACCCAGCGCCATCTTATCTCTCTCGATTGATTGTTTAGACCAGAGAATGGTTCCCATTTTTCAGGGCTTTGAAAGCTCTAGAAAAAATTGAGACAGAATATATTGACAATTCTAGTATCGGTCTCAACAAAGATGGGGACACAAGAATATGTGGTTTTAATTCGTTTCTGTCACTCTTCTGAATCCTATAGCCTTCAATGTCTTTGTCTTTCATCACTCTCCCTAGCCTTCATCCCCTTTCTGTCTGTCTGTGTGTGTCTGTCTGTCTGTGTGTGTCTATGTGTGTCTGTCTGTTTGTCTGTCTGTTTGTCTCAGTTTTTGCTCATATTGATTGACCTTCCATGATCTCCGAATAATTGACATCGAACGATAAGCATCGACGCTTGACCTTTTGACCTTTTTAAGAAAAAGAACGCCGCCACCTGTTAGTGCTGATCCTTATATGGAGAGCCGTTGAATATTAAACTGGCGCTATAGAAGTTGATGATGAATATTACTATTACGGGAATGAAGGAGTGTGGTGAGTATAGAGGTCAAACGCAAATTTGGTGCGTGATTTCAAACAGGGCGGGTCCAGGGCGGATCCAGGAATTCATTTGGAGGGACCTTCCTATTCCATTCTCCATTCTGCCTTGCCCCGCCCCTTGCCTTCCCCTCTCTTCTTTCCATTCCATTCCCTTCCCCTTCCTGCCTTTTCTTTCGCCCGCTTTTTATAATATAACTTTTCGACTTTTCACCATTATGAGAATTTAGCAACGTTCTTTGGGTGGATTTTTTTTTGGAGGGGGGGGGTGACACTTGCCTCTGTTACCCTGTAGAATCGGCCCTGTTAAGAGGCAGAATGCAGGAATACTAACACGCCAACTGGAGTCAAATAAGTAAGTTAGCAATCGAAACATAACATATTTATTCGATCTCATGCATCAGATGAGGCGGTGATCTATATCTGTTCCTATCCGATTCTAACTTTTAAAAAAATGCCAGATTTGATTAAGTAAGGACCGGGTATTTTCCGTGGTAAAGAGAGATTTCTTTGTCTTTATACATCCACGTATTACGCAGTAACAAAACTGTGCAGCATTCATACAGTGCCATAAATGACCTGCAGTTATTTTACGGGGTTTCCTTATTAAGGCGGTAACACAAGTGACATCGCCGACCAACTAGAAACTGTCTCTAAAGTCTTGTGGTAGAAAAAAATTAACGATCCCGTTTTGCGACAGTGTAATTTGTTCCTGCCGCCATTCGAACCCCTCCGGTGTAGTATAGGTGCAAGAGTGCCGGTATACGCTGCACGCATTTTCTAACGATGCTTCTGCTGCTGCTGCTGCTGCTGCTGCTGATGCTGATGCTGATGGTGCGGTCGTATACAGGTCTGGCACGAATCGAATACCTGCACAAGAACCTCAACTACAACGACACGCTGATCCAGGTGATAACGGTTCGCGTCACGGACGTCGGCAGGTGTCACGTGACGCTGCGTCAGATGGACGCCCAGGAGAAGGTCGGAGACAAGTTCATCGTACTCGACATGTCGACGCAACACGCCTTACAGTCGGTGCTTAGACAGGTACGGCACACACACACACACACACACACATATAATTATATATATATATTAAAAGGGGCCTCAAAATAATAGGCCTAAATAATTGAATTATTTTTGTATATCTCTTTAACCCTTTAACTGGGGATCCCGGATATACCCGTCCATTTTATATTGAGTTACAGTTAAATACACGGTTAAGGGGTTAAAAAGGTCTAGGTTCTAATGCATTTCAAAATATTGAACCGCTCGGCGGCCAGTGGTTCAAATTTCATTCGGCGGCGCCGTCGGTCCCTGGCTAGGCTCCGAGTCACGTGATTCGCGTTGCTGTTCGTGGGCCATTTGTTTATGCGTCGTTCGTATCATTAACGCGTTGTTTTCTTCTGATTATTGGTATCATTGATACCTCTCTCTCTCTCTCTCTCTCTCTCTCTCTCTCTCTCTCTCTCTCTCTCTCTCTCTCTCTATATATATATATATATATATATATATATATATATATATATATATATATATATCATTGATACTTACCTCTAGGTTCAAAACGTTGGCATGAACAGAGCAAACTACCACTACCTTGTCGCCTCGTTGGTAAGTCGTTATCATACTCTGTTAGAGGCTATAGAACGACTTCGATTTCAATAGTAATGGGAGAGGCATATTTATTTATACCGGGGTTCGATTAGGGGCGGAGGTTCGCCCCTCCCCATCGACCTGGGTGAGGCGTGAGACGTCCAGTATACATGTAGGTCGGATTTTGGTTGTTGGTTGGTTGCATTGAAGTTTTAAAATTTTCGAGAGAAAGTGGTATCGAACCCACGCTGCTTTTCTCACAAATCGATATATGTGCATTATATATATAGTGGCAGTAGCCAGGATTCCAGAATTGGGGAGGGGAGGCGGGGCACCGACGTCGAGTCTCGACATTTTCGAGTAAAAAATTTAACAGGTGAAAACAGGTGGTCATCCTACCCCCACGAAAAATTTTGCCCCAATCCCACCACTGCTGATCCCAACCCAAGTGGGGGGAGGGGGGGGGGGGCGGGGGCGGTGGAGTCGGTCCCCGCGGCGTTCCACTGGTGGCCATGCCAATGATATTACGTCCTATTAACATTATTCTTGTGGCGTATCATCTGCCTTGATAATAAAACACATTTGCGCGTTTACTCTTACATTACAAACAAATTGCAGAGCTTCATTTACCGTAAATATTACAGAGCATTTGCCGTTTACATTTACCGTAATTCGCGATCTTGTCTACGAGCTTCTGTAGCGCCACGATCTCTGCTGATTGGCCGACGGTACCGTGGCGCCATCTATCAGTGGCGGCTCCACGTGGGGGCCCGGGCTCTCTATATTGAATGCCTGGCCCTCCCAATGGCCCCCCTGTTTGGACCCTATACTTACTACTACATGCCTATCAACAAATGGTTGGCCCCATGCTTAGAAGTTGCCACCCCAAAACCCCCCACCCCCATTTGCCAAATCCTGGAGCCGCCACTGCCCCCTATTAACTGGTGCGATGGTATTTTTCCCCTAAGGCAATGGATGAGCTGGACGTGGCCGACTTCCGTCACGGCGGAGCCAACTTGACCGGGTTCCGACTGGTCAATCCCGATTTTCCCCGGACGAGGGAGGCGCAGAAGGATTGGTCGAAGCTGAACCCGAACCTCTGGAAAGGCGCTGGACCGGGTCGACCCATTACGGTACGTTGACCTTCGTTCGTCCAGTGAGCTTTATGCGTTTTTCTTAACGAACGTAAGTCAGCCATTCTTTTTCTGTCTGTCTGTCTGTCTGTCTGTCTGTCTTTCTTTCTTTCTTTCTTTCTTTCTTTCTTTCTTTCTTTCAGCAGTTGTCTCTTTCAGTCAATCGGTAATTAGTTAATTAATCGAATAATGAAATAATGAAATAAATAATCGGTTAATTATTTGTTCATTGGTCTATTTATTTTCTTATTCGATTCTTTTCTTCTTCTTTCTTCGCTCAATTTTTCATTAATATATAATACTATTAATTCGTTACCGTTGTTCGTTTGTTTTTCCACTCATTTATTCGTTCGTTCCTTTCTTCCGTCGTTCATCGTCACCTGTTCCGTTCGTCGTGTTGTCTTCTCCTCCTCCTCCTCCTCCTCCTCCTCCTCCTCCTCTGTCGCAGCTGGAAGCGGCGCTGACCATGGACGCCGTCGCCTCGCTGGCAAAGGGCCTGTCGCACATGCTGGCCCTCGACCCCCAGGCTCTGCCTCCCCGACGGGCCCCGGTAACCAGGGGCATCGACTGCCGCAGCGACTCGAGCCCCTGGACACTCGGCAGGAGCATCATGACCAACCTAACGGCGGTCAGTTTCTATTATTCATCGGTCAAGAAATCCTCTCCGCCGAATATTGTTGTTAGACAACGTTTTTAATACCACTATGCCAACAACCGGTAAACAGATTTAAGATACCTCTCTCTTTCCCTCTCTCTCCCTCTCCCTCTCTGTGTATCTCTCTCTGTGTCTCTCTCTGTCTCTGTCTGTCTCTCTCTCTCTTTGTCTCTCTCCCTCTCTCTGGCTCTCTCTGTCTCTGTCCCCCTCTCTCTATGTGTTTTTGTGCATGTCTGTATGTCTTTCTTCTGTCTGTCTGTCTGTCTGACTGACTGTCTGACTGTCTGTCTGTCGTGGGTTCGAACCGTGCCCCGAGTTTTAACCAAGTAAATTATTTTAATTTTGTTGGCTAAAACTGGAATTATTTATACAGCGAAAACTAAACAAAATCTAAAATAGCAGCTCTTAAAAACGAAATAAAAATAGAAGCTAAAATTATTTGCAAAACTAGAATATCACTGCTTCGAGTGACTGCGTGACAGCAGTAGTAGGCTGTCATTCATTGGCAGCTGTCATTCACCAGCGGAAGTGGCAGTAGTGATGATGATGATGATGATGATGATGATGATGATGATGATGATGATGATGATGATGATGATGATGATGATGATGATGGTGATGATGCTTGTCAACCGTTTGATGATGGTGAACTTTGATGATGATGAGGGATGATGATGTCTTTGAACGAATGATGGGCAATGGGCAAACGTTTACGCTGGACTTTAATCGAACAAAGGGAAGTGTCTTTCAGAAAAGTAGGCAAACTTTACGCTGGACGTAATTTAACACAGAAGACAACCAGAAAAGTCTTTGATTCAGCCATACCATGCGTCTTTGATTCTGCTAATACTCTTTAATAATAATAATAATAATAATAATAATAATAATAATAATAATAATAATAATAAATTCATAATAATAATAATAATAATAGTAATAATACTCTAAATAGCTTTTCAGTTGTCATGAATATTTGATTCAGTGTCTGCTTGCATCAATGTTTGTGTGCCTGTGTGTGTGTGTGTGTGTGTTTCTGTGTGTGTGTGTGTGTGTTTGTGCGTAGGTGGGAACCTGGCATCCGTTGACTGGAATTCGCTTAGATGACGCCAAGGACGAGAACCTGACGAATCCACCACCTGAAACCAATAGGACAAGGATAGTAACCAGCATTCTGGTACGCCATGCTATTTCAATATATGCCATTTCAGTATAGGCGTTTGCGCAAGAGATAACTGCACATGGACGGCGCCTGATCTTAGACGAGTTTTCAACGTCATCATCATCATCATCATCATCATCATCATCAGTCGTCGACTAGTAATCTGACCAGGGTTTTTTCTATGATTATTAATTTGGGAGGGGGAGTGTCGGTAAAATCTGGGGGTCCCCTGCCAAAAAAGGCTGACAAACAAAAAGGCTGAGATTCGGGGGTGTTCGGAGGGTGTCGGTCTCTGATTTGGCGGGGGGCTTTGGGGATGTTAGGGGTGTTAAAATATCCCTGAATATGACCGTCATAATCATCGCAACCATCACCACCCCTACTACTACTACCACCACCACAATCATCATCGTCATAATCATCATCATCATCCTCATCATCACCCATCATCATCATCATCATCATCATAATCGCCGTAATCATCATTGTACCATAGTCTAACTGGTTTAGCGTTATAGCCCGTTGTTTAGATAACTGCTGACTAAGCGAAATCTGGTTATACGCTGCGATGGGGAGACGATCCTGTCTTTTTACCTGACCTTTTTCTCTCTCTCACCTTTCAACAGACGCCACCTTACCTGATGCTACGGACGAACAAACACGGAGAGGGCGTGAAATTCGAGGGTAACGATCTCTACGAGGGTTACTGCTTCGACCTCGCCAAACTCATCGCGGACATCATCGGCTTCCAGTACGAAATACGGATCGTGCCCGACAAGAAGTACGGAGAGAAGATGGCGAACGGTACCTGGAACGGGATGGTCGGAGAGCTGACCACAAAGGTCGGACCCTTAGGTCGAGTATTTCGTGGTTGCGTAGAATGAGGTCGTTGTTGCATGATGGTCGGTAGTGCTGAATGAAGGTCGGATTGTTCAAGGTCAAGATCAAGATCAGGATATGGTGTAAAGCGATGACGATGGTGGTGATGATGATGATGATGATGATGATGGTCCTTCCAATTTTAAGTTTAAATTTCCAGGTTCCAGCTAGCTGCTGGGATTTTTATGGATGGGATATGCTTCCCATGGGCCTAGGTCGACTCTAAATGAAAGTAAAAAAGATTGGATTTTTGCCGTCTGACTCCAAGAGGAAGCCTAAATTAAGGTCGATTCGTCCCCCCCCCACCCCACCCCACCCCACCCCACCGAACCCGCGCTCTGAGTTTTTAAGAAGTGCCCCTTCCGTTTGATGTACGTCTTGGGTAGGAATAAAAATTATGTATTTTCCCATTCGCCATGTCTTCCTAAAGTTTTGGTATACATCCCTACTTCCAGGGTTTAATCTAGACCGTTTGGGGGGGGATTGCCCTTTTTTCCCCCGGAAATTTCAAATTTCCCCGGAAATTTTGGCACACTACATCAACTAACAGCAGCCCCTAGTTGATTCTCCCACCCCGGCTTTTTCAGTTTCCCTCCCGGAGTCCAGGAGTCTACACTGTAGATTAAACACTGCATAGCCTACGTCTTCATGCTTTCTATGAATTATGTCAAACTTTGTGTTCAACAGTTTTACATTGCGAATAACTTTTTAACAGAAACATTTTTGATTTTGCGCCAATAATATTTGATTAATCGAAGCAATTATTTCTGCAAACATTAGTGCAATCGATCAGATTGATTGCCGAAAAACACGTTCAATCGTTAATTAATTGATTGATTTGCTGATTGATCGGCCGCACACTAAACACCTCTTTCTTTTCGGCTTCGATGCTCGTTAATACATTAATTTCTCGTTGACTCGCCAGAGGGCCGACATCGCAATAGCGCCGCTGACGATATCTTCGATACGCGAGAGAGTCATCGACTTTTCGAAACCGTTCATGAACCTCGGCATCAGCATAATGATCAAGAAACCGGAGAAACAGAAGCCGGGGGTCTTCTCCTTCATGGACCCGCTGTCCGGAGAGATCTGGATGTGCATCGTCTTCTCCTACCTCGGCGTCAGCACGGTCCTCTTCCTCGTCAGTCGATTCAGTCCCAATGAGTGGCAGATCGAGGACAGTACCAACGGACCGACGTACGTCAACGACTTTACCATCCTGAACAGCCTCTGGTTCGCCCTCGGGGCCTTCATGAGGAGGGGCTGCGAGGTCTGTCCCAGGTAGGAAGCCCCACAAATACCATGCGATCGGTAATCATATAGGGGGTCATCCGCATCTACAAATGACGTCACGCACCTGGGGGGTTTGAAACATTTGTGACGACGTGTGATGAATGAGATGGGGTTGGAGAAATGTGACGTCACGTAATACTAAATTTTTAGGTGGCGACCATTTTTTTGCTTGTCAAAATTTTTCGTCATATTTCAGGGCTGTCTGACTTTTGTGACGACGTGTGACGAGGGGGGCGTTAAAAACCTGCCAAAATCTCGTGGCGTCATTTATGGATGGCCCCCAATAGCTATTGAACCGCTAAAGAAGCAGAGTCTAACCACCATAGAGACCGTATTCAGTGTAATGATCGATGCTTCGGAATCTGTCAGACCATTTAAAAATGACGTCACCAGGTCACCCGTACGTCACGCGATCCCACGGGGGCTCTGACGTCATCATCGGGCCTTGTTGTGTCGGTCGTATAGGTCGCTGTCGGGGCGCATCGTTGGCAGCGCCTGGTGGTTCTTCACCCTCATCATCATCTCCTCCTACACGGCCAACCTGGCGGCGTTCCTGACGATCGAACGGATGCTGACGCCGATCGAGAGCGCCGACGATCTCGCCAAACAGACGGAAATCCTGTACGGAACCCTCGATTCCGGATCGACCAAGGACTTCTTCAAGGTCAACTTCTTATCTCTCCTCTGTCAGTATGTCTGTCTGTCTCTCTGTCTGTCTCTCTGTCTCTCTCTCTCTGTCTCTCTCTCTCTCTCTCTCTCTCTCTCTATCTATATATATATATATATATATATATATATATATATATATATATAATGCAATCGTTACTATACTAATATACTATATATATATATATATATTATGACTCTTTATGCTGCTGTATATATACACTATAATATATATATATATATATATATGTATATATAATGCATATATAATATAAGTGCATATATATATATATATATATATATATATATATATATATATATATATATATATATATATATATAGTCAGCACAAAGAGTCAGTGAGAGAGAGAAGAGAGAGAGACCGGATGTCGGTTTCTTAACGTCCATTATTTAGATTTTTATAGCGCCACTTCAAAATATAAAAGACCAGGTGACCTTCGTCTTACTTACTTACTTACTTGCAACACTATCAATCCAAAGGAATTTGGTTTGCCTATATCATTTCTTTCTTCCGCAGACGTCGAAGATTCCCCGTTTACCAGAAGATGTGGTCGTTCATGGGCAGCGAGCCATCGGTGTTCGTCCAGTCGACGGAGTCGGGGATCCAGCGGGTGAGGACGTCGAAGGGCAAGTACGCCTTCCTCCTCGAATCCACGATGAACGACTACGCCAACCAGAGAAAGCCCTGTAACACGATGAAGATCGGAGACAACCTCGACTCCAAGGGCTACGGGATCGCCACCTACCTCGGGTCCGACCTCAGGTGGGACGGCGGCACTTTGTGGGAACCTCATGACCCCCGTCCTGTGCAGTAATATCGCTTGATTTCTGTATACAGTAGAACTTCGATAGCATGTACTCGGTTATAACGTACCGCGATGTACTACTGTCCCTTCTGATGTGCTACCGTATTGGATGGTACTGGATATAGGCTAACGTAGCTGGGTGTAACGTACTAAATTTTACAGGTCCGTTAAGTTGTGAATGACTTAACGCGCGTTAGCAATCATGTAATAATAATAATAATAATAATAATAATAATAATAATAATAATAATAATAATAATAATAATAATAATAATAATAATAATAATAATAATAATAATAATAATAATCGTCAACACTGATCTGCAGTATAAGTCGGCATTTGATCGTTTTTGCGAAATGTCGTCACGTGATCAGAATGAGCGACTATTAATTAAGAGGCGCTCAGTTATTCCGGATTGATTGCAGAGAGAGCATCAACTTTGCTGTTCTCTATCTCCTGGAAAAAGAGAAGCTGCAGAAGCTGCAGAAGAAATGGTGGTACGACAAAGGAGACTGCGTCGTTGAATCAGACACTAAGGTCAGTCAACAACGACTATGACCGACGTCGTCATCATCATCGTCACGTCATCATCATCATCATCATCATCATCATCATCATCATCATCATCATCATCATTTATTAATATTATTATTAGTAGTAGTAGTAGTAGTAGTAGTAGTAGTAGTAGTAGTAGTAGTAGTAGTAGTAGTAGTAGTAGTAGTAGTATAGCGGTGTTATTATTATAGTAGTAGTTGTAGTATCATCATCATCATTTATTATTATTTTTAGTAGTTGTAGTAATAGTATCACCACCACCACCATCATCATCATCACTACCATCATCATCATCATCATCATCATCATCATCATCATCAATAGTCGTTGCTTTAACCATACAACGGTCGTTTAGAAAATATGCCAGCCACCGTCGTTGTTATAATCACTAATAATGTTATAGTGAATCGTTGTCGTCGTCGTCGTCGTCGTTGTTGTTGTTGAGTTGTTGCTTGGTTTCTGGTGAGTCCAGGGCGGGGGATCGACGCAGAGCTCTCTGTCCCTGAGTAACGTCGCCGGCATCTTCTACATCCTGATCGGTGGCCTGGGCCTATCGATGCTCATCGCCTCCCTGGAGTTCCTCTACAAGTCGCGGGTTGAATCTCATCGCCAGCGAGTACGCCACGCTACACAGCTGCTTTTATTATCTTTGTATAATTGATGAGCAGTGGCGTACCTAGGGTATTGCAGGTAGGGGGCAGATTCCGTGGGCGCCGACAGAACTCTGTGATCTTGCTCTCTTTTCGGCGTGGAAAGACAAGAAACCTGAGAAGACCAGGGTCATTTCTAGGATTATCAATTTGGGGGAGGGGTGTCGGTATATTCTGGAGGGCCCCTGCCAAAAAGTCTGACAAGCAAAGAAAAGTTCATCCCGAAGCTGAGATTGAAGATTGGGGTAGGGGTGCTGGGGGTGGGGTGTCGGCGGTCTCAAATGGGAAGGGGGTTGTTAGAGGGTGGAAAATATCTCTGCCTGGGACCGGTTGGCATCAGTAAAAGCAAGATAAGTGCAAATATATAGTTGTAATCTTGAGTCAGTAAAAATTAAAATGTCATGATCTGTTAATTAACCTGCTGAATTAATTTTCTCACCCCCTCCGCCCTGGGCCCCGTCATGTTGGTGATACACAAATGCCCTAGGCACGCCCCTGTTGATGATTAAACAAATGATGAGATAATATTGGTGGGTGGTTAGGTCTATAGCGTAATATCGTCAATTGACAACGACAAACATATTATAGCGCTACAAATTTTTAATGCGCTTTTTTAGAGGCGGTACCTGGAGAAATGTGGACTGGCGCCAAATGAGAGAGAAAATGGAGGGGTAGGTCTCTTGAAATGGCGTGTTTCACTTCTTACGTTCCTGCTTTATTTACAAACACCAGAAAACTGGCAGGTCGAGGGGCGACTTGAGGGAAGAATAGAGGGGTACTTGTCCACCCCGCCCCACACCCGCCGATGGTCAGGGACGAACCCCCAGTAAGAGTAGAAAATTTTGCCTTTTATGCGACTGGTTCCTCGACCCCCCTCCACTGGAAATAAAATGCCCTTAACTGGGGACCCCGGATATATCCGTCCATTCTACATTGAGTTACAGTTAAATACCCAGTTAAGGGGTTAAAAGATTTGACAGTAGTATTTTCACAGCAGTAATAATTTTGAGCGGAATTGCGACACTGCTATTTCTGGCGCTGCAGTGGAAGCATTGTCGTAGCCACGGGGAGGGGGTTGAGGGGGAGACACGGGCAGCGGGCCCTGTTCTGGGTGGGAGCAGTCGTGGGATTAGCGCAAAAATTAGGGATTGGGGTGGGGGGGGGTAAGTAGCATGATCGAAGAGCAGGTATAATACGTGAATGGCATGAACGTGAGATGAATCCATTGACGACGGGCTTTTGTTGCCCGTTGGAGACTTTTTCGCGCAAAAATGTCGACGTGCCCCCCTTCCCCCCCATTCCTGAACTTTGGCTACGCCACTGAATGAACATGATGACTTTTCACGTTATTCTGTGTTGATGTTATATTTCCATTTTGATTTTTGGCGTTTCGCGTGTGCCACGTATAAATTATTATGGATGTTTTGAAATCAGTAGACGAAAAATCGTTGTCAATATAGTCGGTCTATTTGTATAGCGCCTTTTATTATTTTATTTCAGTACGCCTACAGCGCCCCTAGCGGCGTCGTCACGATGAACAGCTGTTTCGACGTCGGGGACGCACACACTCAGGTCTGAAGATAGCGCCCCTGGCGAATGGACGCGCAACTAACGAAGAGGTTGTATTCCTCGCGGAGGCACGACGCCGGGTTTCGCGAACGGAGAGCACCGATCACCAGTTCCTCCCTCCTGCGTCATAATTAACGATACTCCGCCCGCCCCACGGTGACGTCATCGATCATATCAAATCGCGCGGAAATTCTCTGTCGACCAGAATTGATTTTATGGAAATGCCTGCCAGACGCCGCAACAGAGCGGAATGATTGGCGGATTGGACGGATTTTTCCGCCGGAAAAGTCCGCGGATTTCTTTCTTAATCCGGTTTCCGGTGAAATGAATAATACATTGAGTTATTGAGTGGGGGAAAAATGTTGACGCAACGTGTCGAATTTAGCGAAATTTGTCTGATTTTGACTTAACGTTGCTGTCCTATCCGATGTGTGGTTGATAGTCAGTAGCCTACTTTGATAACCACTTGAAAACCAAAGGCTATGCAAGCATTTGCATCGTAATTAATTCGCCTGCAATTCGCTTGGAGCGCTTTTTGCCGGACAGTGGACACGAATCCTGTGGGTTAAGCAGAGCTGAGAGCGGACGGTGAAGCACTCGAATTAGTGAGTGATCACGTGACTGGTCATTCGCTATGAACGACAATCTTTCTTCTGTGTCCAGCTGAATCGATTCGTGGTCTTCGGGGCGGGTCATGTCTCTGTGGGCGATAATTCAAGAATCACGCCTACAACTGTGTGTTGAGAGCTTCGGGCATTGGTTTTGTGAACACATTTGATAATAATAATAATAATAATAATAATAATAATAATAATAATAATAATAATAATAATAATAATAATAATAATAATAATAATAATAATATCAGAAATAATAAGTAAGTTAGCTTTTACGTGGTTTGTTTGGTCAGATTTCTCATGTGTTGAGAAAGATACTCGTGCTTTTCACGCCTCATCCACATGCAAGTTACACTGAGATATCTTTGGTATCTTGTTAATATCATTAATGTTCTTTCGTTGAAAGTAAAAATTCGTTTGGACGGTTGTTGAACATCTGCTGAGGCTGTTTATAATAATTATATTATCGTTTGTTGTTATGAAAACTCAGAGATTAAACGAAGAGATTTAATAATTATTATTATTAGTGTGGAAATTTTAGTTCAAATTTTATTTTTAAAAAGTGGCATCCATTCAGTTGTGAGAGACGAAATAATGCGTCCTCCATTTGGACAATTTAAATAGTACAATTATATTATTACAATAAATAGCACACCACTATAATAGCAGCAAAAAGTCTAATTAAGCCGATGGAGGTTACTATATGCTTTTGGTATAATTCTTTCTTCTTTCGGTGGATGAGCCAATAGATCGCACGACTGCCCCAAGCATGGGGCTTGAAAATGACACCCCCTCTCTCACCTGGCGGTAGCTCAGATGCTCCAAATCAAGGTCTCCCGAAAATTTTAGAACCGCGATCGACTTCAGCGATTTTGTAACGTGCCGCGACCCCCTCATCATACAACGTAATATCGAAAAATGCATTACGCCATCTGGCGAACGTTAATTGAATAGAATCGTCTGAGTTTTGAATAAATGGCAAAACAAAAGCTCTAATTCAATTCGAATGAAAATATGGCAGATGTTTTTGGTAGATTTATTTATATTTTTGTCAAATAAGACAAAAGGAGAGAAATAGATATTGAAATTTCTTCAAAATTATCTTTTTAAGATTTTGCCAAGAACATACCTTTATTACGCGTTTTAGAAATCTTATGAGTATGACAAAATGGCTTAACCTTCCAGATCTGACTGTAATTAATTTATCCAAAGAAAATCCAATTGTTCGTTTAGTTTCAGGGCAAAATGGTCGAATACGCTTTCCTTGCGTTATTGCAATATAAGATTAAATTATAAAGGCAGTACAGTAATGTCATGTGATCATTATGCATAAGTGACAAATGCAATCGGTATTTCCGGATGGCATCACAACTGATCTCCTGCTGGCGCTCTTTATACCCAGTTCCCGAGGCAAGACACCAGCTTGGCCAAGATCACGTGGCCATCTGACGCTGCATAGTTAAATAAGTTAGTATAATTTTTTAAGAAGAGTCTGGGCCCAAGAAGGACAATTTTTTTAGTGCAAGGATTGTGGACAAATGAAACAGTTTGGACGAGGTGGGAGTGACAGTTGAAACAGCAAACGGATTCAAAGATTATCTCAGAAAACTAGGTTATTGAATGTGGAGAGTTACAACAGTGGTTTTCACACAGGCTGCATTAGCCTCCTAAACCACTTTAAATATTATTATTATTATTATTATTATTATTATTATTATTATTATTATTATTATTATTATTATTATTATTATTATTATTATTATTATTAGCTTGTTGTTGTTGTTGTTGAGCATCTAATTGTTTGTTGATTTTGAATTTTGTTTGTTGTTGTTGTATTATCTGTCGATTTTGTCAACCGGTGTTTTTGAGCATCTAATATCGGCTTGTCATCAGTGATGTCATAAAAAGCAATGCTGAGTCAGCAATATTTTGGCCAAAAAAACAGTAGAATTTTAACCAGGTTTCTAATAAGAACACGTTTTTTTCTTTCTATTATTCAATCTCTTTATTCAATCTTTATATTATATATATATATATATAATATTATATATATATATATATATATATATATATATATATATATATATATATATATATATATATGTCCTCCTGTATTTCTGTTGTCTGTTTCCTTTGTTTTTGTTCGTCTTTTTAAAGCGTGTGTGTAGTCAGTGTCACGGAGTCTGTATTAATCGTCGCACTACCTTGGGATATTGCCAGCCGCTTGGTGCGCCAACAGCGCACAGCCGCTAGAGACAATATCGTTGCCAATAGCGACGCGCGCCTGAGAGAGATGTTTTCGAGGCCAGTCGCCGGGTGGGGATTGGCCAATCGTTTTCGAACGTCACCACCAAAAATGTTTGGTTCGGTACCATTGGATGTCGTTCGTTCTGTCGCTTTCTTTGTCAGTTGACGTACTGTTAAATGGTTAGAGGCTGATTTCTTTTTTTATAAATGTAGACTATCTAAGGTCACGTGTACTCACTGAATCGATGAGTTAGGCCCTAATTGGATTTCAAGCGCACGTGACTCGAATGTTGAGTGGGAAGTGAACAGCCGACGTCATGTCCTAATGTTCTTTTAACAGGTTGGTGTTCTCTGATGACGTCATTGTCGTCTGCATTTCTCCGCGGTTGTTACACACTTGTCCAATATTATTGTCCTATTAGTACATGCAGTACATCCATGCATCTATCAACCCATCCATACGTACATACGTACATAGGCCTACATCCATACATACATGCATACATACTTACATACACACACTATTATGCATTATATACTTATTTAAATACATAAAATAAATAATTAATTAGAATTGAAATGAGGTAGTTAGCTAATTAAGCGGCCAATTAATTCGAATTTTAATTACCATCACTACATGCATAAATATATTGCATATGTAGTTATGCAATGTGTGTGTGTTATATGTAAATAAGTATGTAAGCGTCGGAGCAGTTTAATTTATCAGACTCACCATCGCTCTGGTTGTCTGCTCTGTTGCTCACAGCGCAGTTTTTATGACTCGAACGTCTGACGCACAGTTAGTCAAAACTTGTGACACGTCAGTCAATCGACAATATAGGCTACTCAAGCGGACGTCGGGCCGTTAAAACGGGCCATTTATAATATGCAACACTAGAGGCGCTGGCGTCGTCATAACCATGTCGCAGCAGAGAGTTGTCGCCCAGTCGAACAAAGCGGACCCAGAGCCTATCTCGGCATGCTTTGGAAATCCAGCGTATATACGCTCTTATCTTATCAGGTGCTGTGGTCAGAGCCGCGATATCTCAAGCAGAATTATTATTATTAGTGTTGTCGGTGCGTGCGGCGGCAGGCGACGGAGCAGTGTTGATGATTATTTATCTTGAAGTTTGGACGACGGCATTTTTAGCTGTCATCGAACGGTCGAAATCGATAGATCGATGGTTGCATGGAAGACAACGTGGTTTCGAAGGCGCTTAAAGATGACAGCGTCGCTACGATCGTGCAGTAGGCCTAAGCGAGATACTGATAGTGTTCTATTGCCTCTATGCGATATAGCTAGTGTCTGTTTATAAAATGGTCCATGAAAAGCAATTGTGTACAGTATCTGAGCTTGCAAGACGATAAAAGGTAGGTTTATGATCAATGTCCGAACTGCTTCACCTATAAAGTTACGAAGCTTACAGATGTTTACATAGATGTAAATATTTGCAGTATTTTTGCTCTAAATTAATTCATTATTTATTATATTATTGTTAGTAGTAGTAGTAGTAGTAGTAGTAGTAGTAGTAGTAGTAGTAGTAG
This sequence comes from Metaphire vulgaris, assembly GCA_018105865.1. Taxonomy (NCBI): domain Eukaryota; kingdom Metazoa; phylum Annelida; class Clitellata; order Crassiclitellata; family Megascolecidae; genus Metaphire; species Metaphire vulgaris. Next base: position 22,556,922 of record CM030834.1, read on the forward strand.
TAGTAGTAGTATTATTATTATTATTATTATTAGTAGTAGTAGTAGTAGTAGTAGTAGTAGTAGTAGTAGTAGTAGTAGTAGTAGTAGTAGTAGTAGTAGTAGCAGTAGTAGTAGTATTATTATTATTATTTATTAGTAGTAGTAGTAGTAGTAGTAGCAGTAGCAGCAGTAGTAGTAGTAGTAGCAGTAGTAGCAGTGTTATTATTATTAGTAGTAGTAGTAGTAGTAGTAGTAGTAGTAGTAGTAGTAGTAGTAGTAGTAGTAGTAGTAGTAGTAGTAGTAGTAGTAGTAGTAGTAGTAGTAGTAGTAGTAGTAGTATTATTATTATTATTATTATTATTATTATTATTATTATTATTATTAAATCGTCTCATTACTACAGACTCAGTTGTCATGCTTTAGTCAAGTATCGTGGTCGTTGAGTGCTTTTGGAGTTTATTCTGACCTTTTGTCGTTCATCCCAATTAACGCTTGTGATGCACGACACGGTGACTTGGAGGGCACGTGAAATATTTCGACAACGTCTCTTGACAATGTCCTGTTCCTTTTGAGTGTCCTCGTGCAAAATAATTCGATTTTCGATTCGAATCATGCACCGCCATCTAGTTTCAGAAGTTGTAATTATTGGCTGTTTAGTCTACAGTGCTATGCATATATTGTCATAATATGAATTTGGTTTTCTAAAGGCGTGTGGTGATATCATTTTAGTTTCTTCCTTGCCATATCTGTCATAGATAATTATCAATGTTGTTATCACAAACGAAGAACTAGCTGGATATATCTGCAACAATTATTTGATATTGATACTAGCACTTTACAGTGAAAATAGTTGCAACATCAACTGAATTTTTCACCGTTGCACTGATATTTCTTATTAGGTATCGGGCTTTAAATATTCGAGCAATCTCGCTACACAATCGAAACTGTTGCGATTATTTCAATGCGACAGAGTTTCACGTTTCCAAAAAAGATTTTCAAGGCGTTCATCCTTCTTTGCGGGAGAATCATTATTGGATTTGGATCATCGGATTTGGATCATTGGATAATTTGAAGCAGCCCTCAACGTTGTCGCTATAGGTCTCTTCGGATATTTCGGAAACTATAGGAAGAGAGATATCTGACGGTACCTTTAGGTTCGTCGAATGTGAACATGGCTTTACGCGACGTCTGTCGGTCGGCCCACCATCATCATCATCGCGGACCCTGATTGTCGTCGTCGTCGGATTGGGGTTCGGGGTGGTGGGAGCGATCCCGGTGGCCGTTAACTCGGCCGTGGGGGCGACCAACTCGGGGACCATCATCGGCGTGGGGTTCATCGGGTTCGGGCTCCTGCTCGTCCTGCCCGGGGCTCGTGTGGTGCGTCGTGCAGCGCCTCGTGATGCTGAAGAAGTGTTGCCGCTGTCGATCCGGAAGAGACTCGGTCGTGCACCTCGAAGAGACTACTGCCGCTGCTCCGGTTCTGATGTAAGGGTCTAAATTCTGTGCTAGAATTTTTGGGTGAAAATCGGACAGACCGCCCCAAATTACTACAGTATAAGGATAAATCTTGAAATATGTAATAAGCAGGCCTAATATTTGTTATTACCGTCGTCGGACAAAATGTCCGCAGACAAAATGTCACGGACAAAATGCCACGGTTTAGGGTTAGGGTTAGAGTTAAGGTTACATTTTGTCCGTGACATTTTGTCCGCGGACATTTTGTCCTAGCACCATTATTACTATTCTTAATTTTTTAAATTTTTAATCTCGATGTCATCTGCCACTGCTTTGGCTATAGCTACGTAAACCAAAGTACTAAAAATACCCTGGGATTTTTGATAGTCTTATATAAGACTTGTATATTATTCTTTGGATACTATATATATATATATATATATATATATATATATATATATATATATATATATATATATATAGAGCTACTGCCTACCCCAGAGGGTACCTGCAGAGCTATATCCAGATATATATATATATATATATATCTCTCTCTCTCTCTCTCTCTCTCTCTCTATATATATATATATATATATTTATTTATTTATTTATTTATATAATTTCAGATCTAAGCAGTCTCGGTGTTCGACAGTTGACACTTCTTTCTCGATCATTCGTCACGAATGTCTGAAGGATGACTTTCACGACGAAGACGTCGCAACCGTCACTCCTGACAACTCCGCCTTCATCTGCATTGACGCTCCCGAAAGAACCGAGTCATTGAGATAGTCATTCCCGCGTCACGACGACGGCGTCTTGCGAGTGTGACGTAACGTCGACGTCGACCGCCGTCACGTGACGCCCCCCGAGCGAAGTCATGACCATTGGGAGAAAGAGCTTCAGAAACTTCAGGTGTCGTTTGTCGTCGGAGCTGCTTGTCGGCCGGCAACAGTCAACCATTCCGGAGTCAGTCAGTAAGGACGCGTGTGATTTGGAGTTGTCACGTGTTTCCGGTGGTTGGTATTTTTAAACTGCAAAGTCATCCAGTGAAATGACTGGTGCTTCTGATGGTCACTGATATTTTGGCTTCTGTCCATTTACAAAGTTGTATATGCAAAAGGTTTGGATTTGGAACTGCTATGCCTTTTGCGCTAAACTCTTTGTCATAATTATGTTTGTGCTGCGTATCTATCATAGGCTTATTTATATAATATCATATTTAGTATATTATTATTATTATTATTATTATTATTATTATTATTATTATTATTATTATTATTATTATTATTATTATATATCATGCCTTACTGTTGATGTAGTATTTTAGTAATTTGGTTATTCATTGTGCCTTTGTAACGTAACATCTCTGCCTAAATTCAGTGGTGGTTCCACGTGGGGGATGACTGGGAATGCATCCCCCCACCGGACTTACTTTACTTTTTTTGCTTGTGAAACACCTACTTTTGGTAAAAGTCTAGTAAAACTACGGGAAAAAACTGCGGATGGCCTTTTTTGCTTATCAACCTATTTTTCGGTAAAAATGTAGTAAAATTAGGGATAAAATTCCTTTTGTCAGTCTTTTTTGGCAAAGTTGATTGATTTATTTCCTTCTATTTTCATCCCCCACCAATTTCCTATGAATTTATTTCATCTCCCCACCAAGTAATCCTGAAACCGCCACTGACTAAATTGTCAGGTTTTGCTGAAAGGTTTATCTCGAATGTTACATATCGATAGAAAGTTCTGGTCGCTCGTGTGTTTTGAAGGACCAATAATTAAATTGGCAGACATTGGAACGAGTCTGATCTTCACACCATATTCCCTCGCTTCGGACGGATAATTTAGGCTTTTACTGAGATGGCCAAATTTATTCATCTAGTCTTGATTGACAGCGAAAGACAGCGCTTACACTGGCGACATCTAGTTGGACAGTGACGAATTATTTCAAATAGTATTATAAAGGGTAACCAAGATAATCGTTTTCGGATTTCTTCTCTTTTCGAACAAACTGAAAACTGAACATTTCAGTTATAGAACATCGTCTTTTGAAATATTCTTAATAAGATTTTCATAATAATTTGAAAGTCTTTCTATTTTCAAACCAAGTTTTCAGTCGATGCAATGTTAAGTCACTTCTAGACCAATATTTTCGATAGCAAAGCTCAGTTTAATTTTGAATAATATCTTGAATGCACAACAGCAACACGAACTGTAGTGGATTCTTATCAACAGTCCTGCTGTGGATCGAAGCTTCTGTTTAAGCGCATAGGAATAAGTAGCTACTTCGGTGCATCTTAATTTGAAAGCGCTATAGAAGTTAACGAGATTTTACTTACTTACTTTAAATTAAAATATTTATTTATTTTTATCCGATATCTTTAATTGTCTTGTTTACGGGTGCGGATAACAGGTTTCATGATTTCAAACAGTATTCAGGTTGAGCATTAACCCCTTAACTGGTGATCCCGGATATATCCGTCCATTTTACATTGAGTTACAGTTAAATACACGGTTAAGGGGTTAATATGTGCAGATAGCATCATGAACCGACTTTGAGGTTAATTTCAAAACCGCCTATAATCATAAAACTTCCACCAAAGGTTGGTCTCGAAAGTCTTATCTGTCAGTCTTATTAATTAACGTGCTAAACGTTCTCGGCCGACATGATTTTCAAAATGCCGGTGGGGGCGGGGGGCGGGCTTTTGCAGGCATTTGACCCCGAAGAGTTAGTTCTTCTATAACCATTAATCGCTACACAGACACTAAGATATGCCCCGTGTATACTTAAGAATTTATCGTTGTATAAACAACGTACAGTATATAGATAATAGATGCATAAATACTTAAAATTAGCTACACGCATCCGTCTTGATCCCATCTTTCCCTGATTATTTGGATCTCTCTCTGTGTGTGTTTGTGTGTGTGTGTGTGAAATTTTTAAGTCGGTTCTGATTTGAATCTGCACCGCTGCATCCCTCTACCATTTTAATGATCTAATCTAGCCTTAGTCCTTAGGCCTATGATATTCTGCTCTGGAGCAGTCTACTGTGTATAGTCTAGTCTAGTATAGTCCAATGTCATATCTAGCCTAACAGCGTCATGTTCTGTCTAAGATTCATCCGATTGTCAAATCATGAGTCATCGTAGGCCTACCTGTTTCATCACTAATGGATATTTCGATGTGCTAAAAGAATCTCTAAAATGATTGATTCAGTGTTTTGTGCAAACTCCAGGCATTGGGGGGGGATTGACTTGGCTGGAGTGGAAGAGGCACAGTTAATTGTAAAAAATTTCTGGTGCTGCGATTTTTTGGGGGGAGGAGGCGGGGAATTTTGAGGTTTATGGAGTAAATCTCCCCTCCTAACAGGCCTGTATAAAACACTTTATTGACTATTTAGTTAAAGTGCGAAATTCAACACCTCATTCCTCCAGCAAATCGAACATTGTATTTATGTTGCGTATATAGGCCCAGGCCTACCAATGTTGCCGAAATGCCGGGAAGGATGACTCAGTTAGGCCTATAACAGACTGATAGGCCTAACCAACTCATGACATTACTGACAGCCAATAAATAGCGTGTGGCTATTAACACGAAAAGACAGTTATTGTCAACGTGAGACGGGGATCAGCAATTATTTATAATAAATTATTTACACGTTCTATTGTACAAGTCTCATAGTTGCGCTATATGAAGATCCCGCGCTATAAAAAAGACCCCAGTGACGCCACCTCCTTCCTTACTTTGATGCACAGCGTAGCTATCGCCACCTGGCGAACAAGGTCCGAGGTTTCTTCCTATGTTCGCCAGGTAAAGGTGGCTCTTCAGGATAAAATACATCTGCAACTGCTCACATTTATTTTGAAAAACTATCACTATTCAGAAAGTTTAACATAATATTAAGCATGCTGCGTTTTGAAAATTACCTTATTCTGGGCTGTTGACAAATATATATATATATATATATGTGTGTGTGTGTGTGTATGTGTGTGAGACAGTGTTTATTCTAGCCACCTTGACATTGGGGGGGAGTTTGAAATGTTTGGGAGGACAAGATTTGTCTCTCCACGCTTTTGGGGGGAGGGAATTTCCATCATCATCATCATCATCATCATCATCATCATCAGACAGTAAGCCAACATATACAAATTGGGGGAGATTTTAAAACTTTGGCGGCGGGGAAAATTCCTCCCCTCCCCCCCAAAAAAGCAGGCCTAGAATAAACACTGGCGTGAGTTGTTCTTAAAATAAAAATTTAACCATATTGAGTAATTAAAATTACTCTAACGGAAAATCAAAACGAACAGATTATGAAAGGCGCTAAGTAGAGAAGCTAGCTGAGAATTTTAAGTAAATTTAAGGTAGGAATTTTATTTAGGAGAGGGTGAGGTGGGCGTGGCTCTCACCTGTTCTATGAAATCCTGGTGGTTGAATTATTATTTACGTAATAATTAATTATTTATTTAATAAGACCTTAACTGCCCTGCAAGGCTGCAAAGCCTTTTTCCTTTATAGCATCGAAATTCATCATCGAGTTTAGAATGCGTTGTTCTCGGTAGAAACCTCGAAGCGCGCAGCACAAAAACAGGTGTGCATTCCACATTGGCGGCGCGGCCCCCAATGGGCGTTCCGCACTTTTCAGCGGTTTACAGGTGTCAGATAGAATTAAAGGCGAAGAACAGCTCAGGTAGTGGATAAAACAACATCGACGCGATATAAAGGCACGCGAATCAGCACCCACAGATATAAAAAGAGCCGACTGAAAGAAGTCGAGATTTGTGGCGATTGATCGCAAGGTGGTCGAAAATACCTGCGAACCTGCTTCCTCTTTTACCTGGTATCCAAAGCATCCGCCCCTACCCCTCCCCCGTCCCCCTCCTCGCCCCTCTCCTCTCCATCCCCAGATGCCAAGCAGAGCCTCTAACTTATATAGCTGGGCACGGTTCTCTCCTTTGAAGATTCCGAAAGCATCTGGCGCTGGTCTGGACGGTTCTCGCGACGATGATAAATAATAATGTGCTTAAAAGAGGTGTTCTAAGACGACCTGTCGGCGCCTCGTGAACTCACACCCCAACGGGAGCGATTTCTTCGGCGAAACTGTGGGCACGGAGAAGACCAATTGAAAAATAAAAAATACGTAGCCTATTGTTTACATCCAATCTGTCAGCAGATGGCCTTTTCGGAACAGCCTAAGAGCTTTTCCGCTTAAAACTGCATGGAATTTCACAGTGCAGTATTTTTCTTTTCCTCTACTTTTTTAAAACAAATATTTTATTCCTCCTTTCTTCAATTTTCGGGTAAAAACCACTAGAATTCGACCTCTTACACTCAAAAAAAAATTCCGTTAATAGTGAGGGAATTTTTAAGGGAATAATCCGTCTCCTATTACTGTACAGAATTTTCCCTCACTTTGAGGGAATACAAATATGAGAGAATGAATTCCCTCATACACCATTGAGGGAATTTTGAGGGAATGCATTTACTTGAATAGATGTAAATAAGTGAATTAATCCCTCATTCGAAGTTTTAGGGAATAATTAGGAAATAATTCTCTTAGAGGCCACTTGGAATGACACAAGTACAATAAATACAGATTTTAGATGCTCGGTTTTATTCACATGCACAAAGTACAAATTTAAAATAATGCCTCAAAATACACAAGTACTGTACATACATACATACATACATACATACATACATACATACATACATACATACATACATACGGTAATATTTAGTAAGAATGACTGTTCATCAAATTCAACATTCATTAATGTAAAGGTAGCAATTATAAAACATTGCGAACTTATCACCCAAATGGACATGCCAATACAGTGGTGTGCATATGGAATAACGATAAATTCTGCCTACAATTATAATTAAAACTACAGTTCATTGCTAGAATACTTGGCTGTCACTGATAAGACATTATGCTCGATACAATACAAACTGGAAGCTGTCAGCCTAAAGCACTTTAAAATACAATCAAACCTTTACAAAACTATAATACATTAATAAAACGCATTTACGTAACCAATCACGAGGCGGCGGTACGATAGCTTAGCCTAAATGAGAGATTATTCCCTCAAACTACAGATGAGGGAAAACATTCTATCAGCATATGAGTAAATATTCCCTAGCGCTTAGGGAATATTCCCTCAAGTGTTAGGGAAAATTCCGTAAACTTTAGTTTAGGGAATTACTTCCCTCAACTTTTGAGGGATTATTTTTTTGAGTGTATGATGGCGGCTTCCCGCCCCCCCCCCCCGGGGCCCCAAAGAGGAGACCTCACTGCATTTAAGACATTATAGTGCTAAGTACCGAAAAAAATACGCGAAGTGCATAACGATGAGTGTTAATTGTAATAATTCACTGCTGGTTGGCTTTCAACAGCAAATCGTTGAAATAAAGTGCGCATGAGAAGCAACTTCACTCCCAGGCTTGCACTTATCGGCTATAATAATAGTATTGTGACGATTAATCGTCGCTATAGCTTCGCCGAGCGAGTGATCGTTATTATCCAGACCGCTATGTGCCGGTCAGGTTCACAGCAGCAAAAAGTGCAGTCAGGCGTCGTCCAGCTATATCCAAGTGCAGCTGGAAATTACGACAAAGTTACAAAGTTACGAACCTGGATCGATTTCAGAGTAACGCCAAATGACGGCGCAGTAATAATTGGCGCATATTGTTTAGTCACTTTTACAACACATATCCTCATACTAACACACACACACACACACACACACATACACACACGCATCCAGGATCTGCGTCCGGTAAACAGCAGGTTCTAAATGTTCACAAGTGAATGTTTCGCCGTAAACCGTAACGCAACACAAACACACACACACACACATATGCATGGGACTTATAATTACATAAGCGGTGATTTGTTTAAGACTTTAAGTCCAGGGTTGCCTGAAAACGTAGGCCTAAGCCATGTTATGCGGGCGTCGATACGTATTTATTATACGTCGTCAGATTTTGATACGTCCTCGCCCCGACGTGTACAGTGTAGTATCAGCGTTAAGTCCAGGTACCGAAATTATATCGCAAAACCAGACGACAGGGCGACGGACGAGATGCACTTTCGGTGCAGACGACGATTGGGGGGTCAACAGATTAACCCATTAATCGCCGATAAACAGAATTCTACCCAGATGCACTACAACGAACACAGCAAACGAATTCACAGATGGAATCACTCCCGTTACCAGGATACACAGTGGCTCTCTCACACAAGGAATATCCTACTATTAAGCCACTCTAAACCCACTGTTATTATTATTATTATTATTATTATTATTATTATTATTATTATTATTATTAGTAGTAGTAGTAGTAGTAGTAGTAGTAGTAGTAGTAGTAGTAGTAGTAGTAGTAGTAGTAGTAGTAGTACTGCAGTAGTAGTAGTAGTAGTAGTAGTAGCAGCAGCAGTAGTAGTAGCAGTAGCAGTAGTAGTAGTAGTAGTAGTAGTAGTAGTAGTAGTAGTAGTAGTAGTAGTAGTAGTAGTAGTAGTAGTAGTAGTAGTATGCCTATTATTATTAGGCCAATTAATATTAGTAATAGTAATAGTAGTGGTTGTGGTAGTAATGTGCATGACAGGCATTATATCTTCTTCGTAGTATTCTGCCCTTAGGCAGGTTTTGTATTCCAATTTCGCCATTCATTCCTGTTCATAGCTTTCTCCTTTAAGTCTTTATAGTCCTTTTCCATCATCCAGTCAAGTAGCATCTCTCGTGGTCTTCCTTTTGTCTTTTCCCCCTCTAGTTGTCCTTCTATTATTTCCCTTAGGAGTGAGTCTCCTCTCACTATATGTCCCATCCAAGTCTTTTGTCTTTTTCTTATTGTGTTGATCACAATATTATTATATAGCGCCTGGCTTTCCTACTCGTCCTAGCTTCTTTCTCTTCTTAGTTATAGTAATAGTGGTAGTGGTAGTAGTAGTAGTAGTAGTAGTAGTAGTAGTAGTAGTAGTAGTAGTAGTAGTAGTAGTAGCCTAGTAGTAGTAGTAGTTGTTGTTTGTTGATGTTATTGTTAGTGTTGTTATTGCGTCAATCATTCATCTGCCAGTGACTGTGAGAAACAGGAACCCTATTGTTTTAAACATAAAAACAGACAGACAGACAGACAGACGGACAGACAGACAGACAGATATTCATAGGAAATACTCGCCGTGTCCTAATTCCAGGCCGCACTTCTAAAGACCAATTAATCGCCTTGACCTGATATCTGTCTCTAGTAAACATCAAAAGTCGCATAACTTGTCAACCAGACTGCTATCCAGGGTCGCTTGGGCCATGGAAACCTAGTCTGGGCTTCAATGCTTGGGCGTAGGAAGGTGGTGGGAATATAGGGAAGGGGGGTGTGGTGGGAGCAGGGAGGGGGCTAAACAGCGGACTCGTCGTGGTCTGATCGTCCCTTGTTATTATTGCCATAGTCTTTGCTGTGCGAATTTTGCCGATGGCCTGTAGATCTCACGCTTTTTTTAAAAAGGTAAACCTGGAGCATTTTAACATAGAACGCGACTGTGTCTACCGGTTTTTACAAGTTTTTTAAAGGCTCTCAAGCGTTAGCACTGCACCGAAGTCAGACGGTAGAGTGAGTGAGTGAGTGAGAGTAAGTAAGTAATTTGAAGTATTCCAAGTAACTATAGAAGATTATTTGCTTAGCTAGTAGTCACAGGTCTCGATAATTCTCACATATGTTGTAAATGCGGCCAGACCAGCTCAATCATATTGTCCGAAATGAGAATTAATTTGCCATAACATCCCACATAGTCGCCGAAAGAGGGTCACAACATAGTGTATCAGAGTGATAGATAAACCTACACAGTACACTGTACACACAAGTACGTGATTAACATCCAGTTAATAATGCTCTCCTTCGGAAGAATGCGCCCATTTTGTGTCAGCTGTGACTTCCTGTCACGATTTAACCGACCGGCGAACACACAAGATATTCGAAAAATGCACACAGAAAACGTTTGAAAACAAGGACAGAGCAATTGCGCTTCGAGGAAAGAGTCACTCGACAGTGGAAGCAGTCAAACAGAAGATGGCGCCAGGGTCAACGTCACGCAACTCGCTCCTGTGTACACAGTTAAGAACTCCTGCTGCTGACGTCTTCTTGATCTCTCTCTCTCTCTCTCTCTCTCTCTCTCTCTCTCTCTCTCTCTCTCTCTCTCTCTTTGCGATGGAAAAAAGCGATCGTTCGTAGTTTCAGGTTTCAGTGGTGAAACATGAACTCAACAGTTCCGCATTCGTATATACCTTGTGAAACTAACCGGGCTAAAATTTCTCTGAAAAATCCCACTCCCACCCTCATCCCACCCACCCACCCACCACACCCTATCTCTACCACACCCCACGAAAGCAAATAATATTATTTCACTGTTCTAGGAAGACACATGATTCTACTCAAAACATGGCGAAGCTTCATTCTTATCATGTTCTGTGACTAGCCAAAGAAGGGGCGGTGTCGATTTAAACCTACAATCTAATTCGTAATAAAACACTTTTGAAGAAGAAGAAGAAGAAGAAGAAGAGGAGGAGGAGGAGGAGGAGGAGGAGGAGGAGAGAGAGAGGGAGATCCATGTCGATGCATTTTAGTTAACTTCGTTCGCCGTTACGTCTGCTAGCGTTGTGCGCATGCGCGAACAGACGCTGTCTGCGCGCCATCTGTCGATTGGTTCTGTGGACGTTCAGCCTCTCTTCCAGCAGCAGCAGCAGCAGCAGCAGCAGCAGCAGACGACGACTATAAAAATGATCGCCTGGGATGCAGACGAAGATAAAGTCTTCGGCAATCTTCACTGAGATCGCTGTGTGTGAGAGAGAAAGAGAAAGAGAATTCGTCAGCTGTTCTTCTGCTGTTAGAATTAAATAACAAGTCTCTTCCAACTCGTCGGCAAAGCGGAGAACATCAGAGACTATCGTTAGTATCTATTTTATGCTTCAGTGGCTTCTAATTAGTTAGTTACTTACTTACTTATAGATTGATTTGTATAGCGCTATAGTCCTGGCGGGCTAGAGTCAAGAGTGTTGTACATTGTATTGTATCTAATTAGCTTTTACTGTAAAAGTTACGCTTTAAAATTTTAAATTCAATCGTTATTTTGCGTTTTGTATAATTTCAGCATTTTGATTAATTAATTCTTAGTCAAAGAGAATGAGATAAAGAGGAGAGCAGACAGACTGCCTAAAATATATTCTAGCTCGACAGCAAAAAGGGTGTGCTAATTGTTATAAATAAACTACACTGAATAGGCAAATAAGACGCAAGATTTTATGCTAGATGGTGTCAAAGCAACGTCTTTTATGTTTTTTTAAATATATAAATCACTAAATTCTTTTAGTCATGAAATATTGGGCGTTGTCGTGCAGTTGCAATTAAAAAAATTGAGTATTGTTGTCCCCTCGGTACGAAAACTCTCCTCCTGTGGCCGGAGGCAAGGGCATAAAACACGGAGGGGTGGCGGAGGACGGTCGCCCCAATAATTAGTAAGAGGCGGACAGAGTATCAATTATTCCCCCAATGTTTTGTGCCTTAAGGTAAAATCACTTATTACGGATGACCTGGTGACCTTTTTTTGCTCGTCAAGACTTTTGGGGATTTTGTGAGATGATAGGAGGTCTGACCTGACTTTATGGACGATTCTATTCCCCCCCCCCAATATCGCCGCCAGGTTACGCCACTGGCCGAAGGGGTAGAAAATCTCAGTGTGGGGGGTCTGTTATGCTGAATGAATGCAGCCATTCAGTGTTCAGAGGTGTCGGAGTAATTTTTTATGAGATCTCAGCGGCAGATTCTATGACTAATTGATCAACAGTCGTCGGACTTTAGTTGCTGATTCACTCGGTAGGCGTGGTAATTTTAATGCTCTGTTTAGCATGTCTCAGTATGACTACAGAGAATGCTTGGATAATAACCAAAGCAGAAGAGAGAGAGACAAAAAAAGAGAAAGAAAGACAGACATACAAAGACAGACAGAGGCAGACAGAGGCAGAGACAAACAGAAAGAAAGAGAGAGAGACTGAGAGAGACAGAGAGAGACAGAGAGAGACAGAGATAGACAGAGCTAGAGAGAGAGAGAGAGAGAGAGAGAGAGAGAGAGAGAGAGAGAGAGAGAGAGAGAGAGAGAGAGAGAGAGAGACGTTCGTTGTATTATTATTATTATTATTATTATTATTATTATTATTATTTATTATTATTGTTATTATTTCTGACAACTTATTAAGCGCTATATGCATTTAGCATAAAAACTAACAGAGCTTCTGTTTACTAGACAGCAAGCATGATTTAGATTTTTAAAGAAAATAATTTACGGATTTTGAGGAATTAATAGCTTAAACTGACCAACCGGCTGTTTATCATTAGAACGAAATTTTAGACAGTAAACATTAAGAAATGTACGAAATTCTGCTACGAAGGAATATAGTAAACGTGTAGCCTGAAATGCTTCTTTTTACTGTAATCTAGTATCCACGCTGTAGCATTGAAACACAGCATAACGAACACCGATGCATAATAATAATTATGTAGACCTAGCGCATTTTCACTAATGCTGCCACCCACCGCAGCTAGACACCGTTATTTTGTTTCTCGGTCAATTATATTTTCCTAGAAATCTTTTTCCCACCGTTATCAGCCTTCCAATGTAGAAGTCAACGGTGTCCTGGTTTGTGGCGGTGACAGTTTTTCCTTTATCGGACATAAATCACATGTCGTTAATCCGGCGACAATAATTACGGTTATCGAAAACCACGCCCGTTGGAAAGCAGATAGGTTACGTGTCTTATCTTCACGGATCACCCACAGAGCGTGACCGACTGTCTAACACATAATTGGCTTAGGTGGCCCTCGAAATCGGGACATCCACCCATGGGCGTAACCAGGAAGGGTGAGTGGGGTTGGGCGGAGGGCAATAATGACCTTCATTGACGTCAAATGTTCGTCGGAGCTTAAAAGTGTCAGTTTTTTAACTTATAATGAGTCTCGCTGTCGTACACAGTTTTTGTAATAATGACCCTTCATTCAGTACGCAAGATCAGAGTTCGAAGGTCATAAGGTCATTACTGAGCACAATATTTATTTGCTCTCTGCTCTTCCGTGTGCGACTGTGCGCAGTAGTTCTTATAGATGCCTATGTACAGAGTAGTAGTAGTAGTAGTTGTAGTAGTAGTAGTAGTAGTAGTAGTAGTAGTAGTAGTAGTAGTAGTAGTAGTAGTAGTAGTAGTAGTAGTAGTAGTAGTAGTAGTAGTAGTAGTAGTGTAGTAAGTAGTAGTAGTAAACTTCTTTAGCGCCATTGTAGTAGTACATCAGCACCAGTCGATGTATACAGATGCCAGATACAATAATGTCATCGGTACTAGTGAACTTCTATAGCGCCATTTTAGCAATGCATTCGGCGTCTGACAGTCGACGGTCTCTCCTTGATTCGAATCGTAAGCCTCCATTGTCAAATGTCGGTCCGATTTGCCTGTTACGGTTGTGGACATGTCTTAAGATATGTACTGTCAGTGTTTTATACAGGCCTGTTAGGAGGGGAGATCCCCCCCCCCCCCAAAAAAAAAACACCTCAAAATTCCTCCCCCAAAATCCCAGCACTTATACAAATTTTGCTGTCTTTTCCCCTCCAACCAAGTCGATTCCCCTCCCCGAAAGTCTCAATTCCCCCCCCAAAAAAAGCCTGGAGTCTGGATAAAACACAGTGTACTGTATGTAGGTATGTCGGTATGCTGGTATGCAGTATAACACCGAGGCTGAAATCTGAATTGGCCGTGCCCGTGGTTTCAGAGATCACAGTATACAGTAGAAGTGTTGCATAACAGCTTGTTATCAACGGGTGACTAAGCTTTAAGAAATTGCGAACAGTTTCTTAAGTGTTTCCTGGTATCACGGCCTTCACTTCATTTGCATTATTGACAGAAATGCAACCGTTCTTTGAGACTTCTAAGAGCCAGGCACAGCCATAGGCCTACTGCAGACGCGCCAAGAATCTTGTCGAGCAACGGTGTTTAAATATTTGCCTGTCAAATCGTGCGGAAATATGCGCTCCGTAAATTCTATATGCAAAATATACGACATGTTATGCGTTACTGTCTCTGCTGTCATAGTTAAGAGAGATATGTTGGGGAGGGTAGGGGAGGGGAATGAAGGGAGGGAGGAAGGGGGGGGGGAGGGAAGGGAAGAAGAGGGGCTTCTCAAAACTCTACCTACCCAGCTGTGGGAGGAGCTTCAAGGGTAAATATTGAGACATAAGTAGTCACGTGGTCTATACATGATAGCATATAGACCGATTTGCCGCTTGGGCTTATTGAACGAGCAGCAAACATGGATTGCAGATAAACGAGCGAGGTATGAAACTAACGAGGTTAGAATTTCAAACATTTCCTTCATCGTTTATATGCGGTGAAATACTGGAGTGTCAGGCTGCTGGGGGGCTTAATGGTAATAATTGTTAACAATGTCAGGTGCTTCCGAGACATTTGGGTCTTGGCATTTCAGAAACGCTAATGCGAGGAGGGGGGCAGTGTTTATTCTAGCCACCTTGACATTGGGGGAGGGAGTTTGAAATGTTTGGGGGGGAGAACAAGATTTGTCTCTCCACGCTTGGGGGGGGGGAATTCCATCCCCAAGCCAACATATACAATTTTTTGGAGGGGGAATTTTAAAACTTTGTGGGGAATCCCCCCCCAACAGGCCTAGAATAAACACTGCGAGGGGGTAGGCAGTTGAACCTGGTAATGGTTAAAAAGAGTAAAAATGATGATAATAACGAAGCGAGATATACGTTAAATCTGGCTTCCTGTTACGTTTTAATGAAGAGAAAATAAGGTGTCTTAATTTACGTGCTTGTGATGAATAGACAAGAAATAAATCAAAATTAGGAGATCTGACCTCACTAACAAAGCGCTTCGAAGCATTATTCGTCTAAACTTACGGTAGCCTGGTGAGGACATTTCATTTGACACGCGCAAAATATTAAAAAAATTTAATACACTGTAGATGTTCGAATCTTCGTCCAATCAGGAAGCAATTTATAACGCATCCTCTGATTGGCTTACTAAGCTTGTAAATGCAAAAACGCATTGGCGTAAACTTGGATTAAAGGGGGATCAACCCCTAACCCCTATACCTTCTCGCTTCTCTATGGTAGCCTATCAAAAAGCGGGGGACTCGAGCCTAGAGGCCATCGGAAATTTACGCATATGCAAAAACGATTTTGCAGATAAATAATCTAAATATTCAAATATTTGTCCAATCAGAGAACGAGTAACGAGTCTTCTGATTGCTTAAAAAAAACAAAAAAATTACTGCGTGCAACTGCACTGCTGTCCAAATATTCGGCGCTTCAGAACGAACTGTCCTCATCCGGCTTCCGTGAAATGCACACTGTAGCCAGATATTATTTCACATTCGTAGTAGTTTTAACTATAATCTGCAGACAAAGTACGCGACAGAGAACGTATCTGCGAACACACTTCGGTATCGAATTACCTCGACGCAAAAGGGCGTAAAAAGTACCCCTGAGATAATAATAATAACGACTCCTCTTATTCCTAATGTAGGCCGAAACCGTAGATTCTCGTTTCCTCACAGATAAGGTAGGAGTGGTCGCGTAAGAACGAAGGCGTGGGTGGGTGGGTGGGTGGGTGATATTCGGATCGTATTCCAATGCTCCAGCTAGGCGTGCCTCCATCGCTGCCTCGGACGTCGGTGAAATCCGGACTGCTTTAACCTAGTGCTTGTTAATTTGAAATGTACGCGAAATTTCCTCCTGTTGAAACTGATCGCCAGATTTGTACAGAATTTTAACGAATATTCTATTTAAATTCGTCATCAATTTGCACGCACCTGTTATCGCAGTATATATTGGCGTAAACTTCTATTAGGCCGCTAGGCTCCAGCCCCCCCACCACCACCACCACCACCCCACCCCAGTGGCGTAGCCAGGATTTTCCGAGGGGGCGGGTGGTTGTGGTTCCCATGATTCTCAACTTCGACAAATTCTGACAAGCAGAAAAAGTTATGATCACGATTCCCATACAATAAAAAAATTTGCTGATAGAACACCCAAGGGGGTTTAGCCCCAAACTCCCCCCCCTGAATACGCCACTGCCACCTCCACTTTTTGAGAGACTGGATTAGGGAAGGGGGAATGGTAACAGAGTTTGGGCCCCGTTTTTTCATCCAAGTTTACGCCTATATTATTATTATGGTCGCATGTACAGTATAATATTGTTGCTGTCGTCATCTTCATTAGAATAGAAGTGATCTTTCGTTCTACTCTTCCATCTGGCCCTGATTTATGGACTTGGCCCCAAACCGCAGTTTACAGTTCTCCTTTTCAGCGACCTGTTCGCCTTCTCTCCCATCAATCCTCTTAAGCTGTCGACAGCGGACGTTTCACTTGAGAAATCTGCCATTCCTGACATTCCGTGCGTCATTCGTTCTCACCTTTCAGCGCCCTCAGGTGCAGGCGTATCGCTAGACTCCTTCTTATCAGGCCCAATTAACAGCAAAACAACCCGAAACGGCGTCTATAGTTCGATTCTATTTTTAGGAGGTCGTCGTCGTCGTCGTCATCGTCGTCGAAAGACCGGAAGGAAGCCCGGTAAACAGCAGACATCACGTGACCCCCAGTGACGTATCAGGTCGTGACGTACGCCGAAAATCGCAGTTCTTCCGACCCACGTAGATAAATTCTCAAAGGTCGAAGAGAGTTTGACATTGCTATCATCATATAATACGAAGTTTCTGCTCGCTTTTCGTTCGGCTCTGCAGTATACAGATTACAGAGCTTGTTCGTCTGTCAGCCGCTAGGTGGAAAAAAGACTAGGCTTAGACACGTCAAACGACGAAGAGGCGATAGTGAGTCGGAGATGACAGTACGAGACTGTGGTACAGACCAACTCCGGAGTTTGCCTTCTTCTTCTACTTCCTCTCCTTCCTCTTCCTCTTCTTCTTCTTCTTTCTTCTCTCTTCGATTTAAATTGTTATCTTCGAACGGGTAGATAGCGCCCTCTCGGGCGAGGCGCAGTCTGCGATAGGGCCGTTTCGAACACAGAAGGTCCATTCTGTGTTGGAAATAAACAAAGAAAAAGAATCTCAGGAGGAGAAAGAGAGAAGATAGGAAGTCGATTTATAGGGGAACAAAGTGACAGACGGTTACCTCAGTCGGTAATATATTGCAGTTGAAACTGCCAGAGGGAAAGGAGGAGAAATCATCCGATCAGCATTCAAACACTTCGAATCTAGGAAAAGTGACTCGAAAAGAGATCTGCAACAGCCATACCCAGGTTTTGGACGATTCCTCTTTGGTTTTGCCAACCGCTGTCTTCTGAATTCAAATCGTCAACTGCAAAGATGAGACATCTACTATGCGTCAGTCTTTTGCTTCTCGCAGCGACAGTTGTTGAGGTAAGTCATATTTCTCGCGTTAGAAACAGGGGCGTATACAGCCAGGAATTTGATTTGGGAGGGTATAAATATTTTGGGTGGATATAAATCTTAACTATAAGCCACATAAACCATATAAACCACATATAACCACATGTAAATCACATAAAAAACTAAGGTACACTGATTTTGGGGGATATATATACCGATACACCCCCCATCGCTACGCCCCTGGAACTTAGAAACGTTTCAGTAAATTTGTTTTGCGTTAGAAATGTGCGCATTTTAAAAAACACACGAACCAGTTATCTGAACTTATATTTAAAAAATTATAGAAGAAGTATTCTGTTCATATCTCTTATCTGCGATTGTTCCAATACCCAAGTGGTCGATTTAAAAATAACAATGGGGTAGGATAATCTCGGACTATTCTACTCCCAAGTAGTTGAACTCTACCGGTGAGATGATAACCAACGCCACTGTGTTCGACCATAGTCACTGTGTGATCGTTCACCAATGGGAGGGTGAATAAGCCCCGATTAATCGAAAATTGTGCTATCCCCTGTACTTTCCCTATATCTGTCGGCCTACCACTCTCACTTAGGCACACACATACACACATAACATGTTCGCTCATACACACACACACCTCATTAAATCTTTTTATTTGATATTCTATTTTTCAGAATAATTCAATTGGTTTAATATTACCCCTGTCTCTCATTATGTCCTTATTATGCCCTCTCAAATTTTCTGGATTCTTTTTGTTTCTTCTTGCTTTCCTTCTTATCCTGTTCTCCATTTGGCTTATTTTGCTGGCAGTTTTTTTAGTGTCTTCCTTTTACCTTTTTTCTTCGCATACTACTACCATCCTAACTGATTTTTATAGTTGCACAGTTTACTTAATTTCACCTTTTCGTTTTTTCTTATTGCCTCACGATTTATTCCGCCATTTCTACCATTTGCCTCTCTCACTCTCTCTCTCTCTTCCTCTTTCCCTCTCTCTCTCTCTCTCTCTCTCTCTCTCTCTCTCTCTCTCTCTCTCTCTTTCATTCTTTCTATCTCTCTTCTCTTTCAAAGAAACAAGTATCTGCTCTACAATGTAGTTTATCTGTATGCAGAATCTGTTCTGTTTCTTACTGACGATTGTCAGTTATCGAGCCTAGCGTAGGAGTTGTTTGAAAGACGATAGCGAATAGCAGATGCTCGGCAATCGTAAATTGAGAGGCTGACAACTTCTAGTAGGCTTCTGTCGATACTTGATGAGTCACGGTCAGAAGAGACGTCGACCATTACCGTGTGTGTGACTCGTAATGCTTCGAGCTATTTATAGATGCAGTCTGATTCAGTTTTTCGCTATATGGCGGTTCTTGACACGAGCAGTCGGAGATAGAGGAGCTTATTGCATGCTTCGCGCATGCAACATTTCCGACAGATTAGTCTCCGATGATTGAGGCGTGAATGAAACAGCGCAGAAAACGTACGACGTTACTTTCGTCGCTCAATCACTCTAGACTGATATGCGTAAATCACAGCATATGTTTGGCATACTATACGCCTATTGGGAATTCGTGTGTCTGCCATGAATCACGAATATATGATTCATGTGAATATACTTGGATGTGAAACCCAACATAAATGGTTTTTACAAACCGTTCAGTTATTTTACATGCGCTGGACTGCCTCCAAGCATATTCAAGTTACAACCAGATCTATAGGGTAATCTTTTAGCAAATCCCTAGTTCTAACTTGTAAGTATGAATTTACTTTGTCGTAATCGTTTACAGTGTAAGCCGATTGATTCTTGGGCCTAAATTAGTTGAGCATAAACACATTACTAATGAACACATTAACGCATCTTCCAAAAAAACAAAAATTACGCCATGTTCGCTTTGAATCGACGAACAAATAAACTCTTATCTCAACTAGGGTGTCATAAAAACTATCAATTATAGAATAATTGTCTTCGATAAAATATGCGTAAATTCGCTCAGCGGAGCGGTCACTTCAAACGACGAGCTCTTCCTCTACAGAACAGAATCGCTTTGCCTCTGCAAACTTAATTTGATGGAATTGTAGACGGGTGAACGTACCCACCCAGCTGTACACTGTACCATCTCCCGCCAGTCACAGAACACTGAGAGAGAGAGAGAGAGAGAGAGAGAGAGAGAGAGAGACAGAGAGACAGAGAGACAGAGAGACAGAGAGACAGAGAGAGAGAGAGAGAGAGAGAGAGAGAGAACTAACTGAGAGGCCAACAATATGTATGGATAATGATTTACAAATTGTTGCATCAAAGCGGTCGAGTCAAAGGTCAGAATTCGATGCGCAGTAGTTTTTTTTCATACACTCTGCTCGGCGCCGATGCTTAGCGTTAATGACAGCCAAACAAAGGGTAGCGGTTACAGGAGCGCCGCTCGCAGACGATTACTGGCAAAAAACGCAGACGAGAGTAGTACTCGTGTCCTGTGCCAAGCAATTTGTAGATCGTTAACCTCACGCCAGACAATAATATTTGATAGGAGCGTGTAGTAGTAGTAGTAGTAGTAGTAGTAGTAGTAGTAGTAGTAGTAGTAGTAGTAGTAGTAGTAGTAGTAGTAGTAGTAGTAGTAGTAGTGGTGGTGGTATAGCCTGGGTTCGTAGTATTGTTCTGAATGCTGTTGTAGAATGTACATGTAGATCGTCGTGGAGTTGCCTTTTGGTGTCTAAGAATTCTGTGATGATGATGATGATGATGATAACGGTGATGGTGGTGGTGATGATGATCATGACATTGGTGGTGGTGGTGGTGGTAGTGATGATGATAATCCTCTATATCAGCAGTGTCCTAATTGTATACATCAGAAATAATTTTATACTATTGTTATATTTATTTAATATTTATCATTATTATTGTAGCAGTATGCCTAATATTAATAATAGTAGTACTAGCGGTAATAGTAATGGTAGTGGTAGTGATAGTAGAATTTTGAGTCATCATTGGGAAATGTTTTAGATTACAGATCTAATCATATAAAAACTTTTTTGTGCTTCTGTAATAATAATTATAATAATAGTAATAATAATAATAATAATAATAATAATAATAATTATTATTATTATTATTATTATTAATGTATATTATTATATAATTAATAATAATTATTAGTAATTTTATTATTATTATTATTATTATTATTATTATTATTATTAGGATAAGGATTACACATTAATTAATGTATGCGTAAACTTTACTATGTGAACCTTTATGTGACGACATGCCCTTGTTAGAGCAGTGATTATAATATAATCTGCATTCCTGTCGTAATGTGAAGATGTTTTGTAAATTGCGATTGAATGGCAGATTGGAATTCCCATTGGCTTTTATTAGTATGCCGTGACTCGGGAGAAAATTACGCGCCTGAAAATTGGTTTTATTTGCCAAGTTATGACATTAAGCATTTCCGCTGTTATGTGAGAGATAATAGAGTGTGTGTGTGTGTGTATTAGATCATCGCCATCAGAATGGATCTACTATTGCTCCTTCTCTCTCTCTCTCTCTCTCTCTCTCTCTCTCTCTCTCTCTCTCTCTCTCTCTCTCTCTCTCTCTCTCTCTCTCTCTCCTTTTTCTCACGTATCGATAATTCTCCAGTCTGTTGAGTCTGTCTGTCTATCTGTCTGTCTGTTTGTCTATCAGCCTGTTCGTGTGTGTGTATATATCTTTTTCCCTCCATGTCTGTCTTTTTCCTTTGTATGTCTGTCTATCTACGTGTTTGAATGTTCTTGTGTCTGCGTGACTGTGTGTTTCTTTGTTTATCTGCCTGTGTGCTTGTGAATATCTGCCCGTATGTAAGTCTCTCTGTTTGTGTGTGCACGCGTCTGCCTGTCTTTCTGTTAAGCTTTATATTCTTACATTATACAGTAATTCTTGCCTTCTTCTTTGTATCTGCAAGAGACCTAATTTTTGAACGTTCTGACGTTCATTTAGGACTGTTAGTAAGAAAAATTTTCCATTTATCCTTTGTTCGAAAGCGCAAAACGCAGACGGGAAGACATTCACCGCTGAGAACTGAAAAAATCTTCCATTCATCTTTCTTCACTCAGAGATGACTCCTTCGCGACTGACTGACTGACTGACTGACTGACTGACTTACTTACTTACTTACTTTCGCACAGAAGAATAATTTTATTCTCTACCTTTTGCGCTGCCGAAGACTGAAGACGATAAAAAAGGCCGCTCGGGTGCGTTCTAATGACGCGTCAGACAATCTCAACAGGCGGATAAGTTTACCTGTAGATTACATATACCGATTACACGCCATCGGGCGGGGGGGGGGGGGGGGGGGGGGGGTGGGTGGCCAACCTTTTGCTACAAGCGGGCCATTATACATTTTGATCAGTCTGCGGACGGAGGGCCGCATATTTTTGGTGCCCCTCTTGCACGTCGTTGTTTTCAAACAGCATGCAGTACAGTCACTGGCGTCTCGTGCCGGTAGTATAACTGGTAACGGTTTCAACTAAACAGCTGTACAGCTACTATCAGCCTACAGAAATTCCTGCTAGACTATATATACATCAGGACTTCGTCTGTATGTTGTAATGTATGCCGAACACGTAAATATTTAAGTAAGCATGTTTTAGCAAAAAAGAATATTTAACCCCTTAACTGGGTGCCCCGAGTAACGCTCGTCCATTTTACATTGAGTTACAAATAGTTGCCCAGTTAAGGGGTTAAACAGATTACAAGAGGACGTTTTCGTGAATAATATAGTAATTTTTATCTACAGTATTTAGCGAAGACGACTTATAATTATAGCGCCGTAAAATAGCGAAGGTCCAGGCGAGAGGGGATACTGTAGGCCCTATATTCCCCGAGTTGCATAATTATTTATTAAACGTATTTGTTCTCACAAAAGGGGGAACTTTTGGAGACCGGAGAACCAGTCTCCCGTTGCTTGTAATAAGACTCAAATGATTTATAGGCCTATGCAATAGGCATGCATGCTAGTGTGATATACTCCATATAGGTCAGTAATCTTTACGTACGCTCACACGTAAGTGAGTTTTATGACGATAATAGAGGAATGCTCTCTCTCTCTCTCTCTCTCTCTCTCTCTCTCTCTCTCTCTCTCTCTCTCTATATATATATATATATATATATATATATATATATATATATATATATATATATATACACCTATTTACGGCTGAGATATGATAACATTCCTCGAACATTGCCCGAGCGAATTAGCCCTTAATCTTTTTTGTGCTAGTTTCTTGTATTTTGACATAAGGGTGCATAAAGTATGAAGATAAATTTCTTTTTTTAATGCTTGGCCCCAGGCCTCTATGTCATTAGTTTGAATAGAGCTACGGAAATAGCTCAAATACGGAGAAGGCATGCAAGAATTGCTATTGGTTTCCAAGAATAGTTAAATGTTTAACAATTAATTATCACCACTACCGGAAATCTCTTTAGCTGGTGTTCAGTTGTATGCGTATACTAGGTAAGGTAAATTTATCGTAATTGTAATACGCGAAAGGCGGATAAAAGACAATTAGTTCGTCATTAATAACTTGTAAAAGAAATTCGCTCACGTGCAGCCATGAAAGCCAAGAAGCTTGACGGCGAATTCTAAACTATTACCTCTGTCCCAATTTTGACGCTGCGCCTCGGACTGCAAATTATTTCGAATTTTTATCAATAGTAACAACCGCCACCTGTTAAAGTTTGTTCGAAACACGGGTTATTAACCTTTTTGAGTTTCTCGAGTCATATAATTTTATTGAGATTTTACTGTTAAGTACAATAGCACTCTATGCTGGACCCTGCAGGGTTAACTCTGACATATCATCTGCAGTCTCAGATATTGCATTTAGATCGGTTATTTTCGATCTCTTATTCTTATTTCCTATTTCGTTTAGCGTCTGCATTCTTACTTATCAAATGCAATACATTGCAAAAAGCCTTCGGCGGCTTTCCATACTTGAATATATACAGTATGATGTACGGTAATTATCGTTGTATAAGCAAACGGAGTGGCGCCACCTGTCCAGTATAAGATTAAACTCAAGTCTGCGTTGACATATGACTTTATAAGACAAAATGGTAAAACCATTTAGTGGTAGAAATTCACATCATTGGCATGTCACTTTAGGACCCTTGTTGTATTTTAGCGAAGGCGGCCATTTTGGCAATTAACGTCAAATTTACGAATATATTGTGTTATTTCTGAAATGATAAGTTGCAGAAAATGACTGACTGAGAATTATTGTAGACATTTCCTTCTATTTTTTCTTTCCTCGATCGCACAAATTTTTGTATCGTTTTCTCGTCACGGTAAATTCTCACGTACCAAATTAGAGATATTCTGACCTCGATGTACCTATCATGCTTTGGGTCCACAATTTTTCGCGTCTAATTATAGTTGTGTTGCGTATTTTACCTCTTTTTCAACGTGCGTCGATTAGTAGTAGTAACCTTACCGCTTCAAGGCGGGGGAGGGGATATTTTTAAAACTAGTACAAGAATAGTTCCCAAGTGAGTGTTTCCGACAGATAATATATATAGTCAGCCAGTGTTAACCAAACAACGAGCAGCTAAAACACTTCTCGAGGTTCTTGTCGGTTAATTCACCGCCAATAGTTTATTCACCGTCAATAGGGTTAGGCTTAGGTTATAGGGTTATAGGGCTAGGTTTAGGGTTTGGGGTTAGGGTTAAGTTGGCGGTGAGTTAACCGTTATTCATTTTTTCTTCATCTGAGCGGACTTTAACATCGCCATCTTCTGTCCACCACTGACATGTTAGCGTTGTCAAAGCGCCCTTAACTATGTTGGCTATAGGTGAATAATAATAATAATAATAATAATAATAATAATAATAATAATAATAATAATAATAATAATAATAATTTATCCCTTGTTGGCGGTGAATTATAACCGATGAGTATACCCTTCTCTATCGCTTCTGTTGTTTTTAAAGGTCCACAGTGACGTCACATCGGATTGCGCGGGTAAACCGACGGACGTGGTCTTCGTGTTGGACGCCTCGAACAGCATCTGGCAGCCGGATTTCCGGCGTCAGTTGAACTTCATCAAGGACGTCGTCGCCTTCTTCACCGTCGGACCGCGGAACATGATGGTCAGCGTCGTCACGTACGCCGCCTATCCGCGTCTCCAGTTCCTCCTCAACAGCTACAACCGAAAGTCGGACCTGTTCGCCGCCATCGACAACATCCACCAGGACGGCGGCTACGAGACGAAGACGTCGGCCGCCCTGCGCTACGTGCGCGAACGGGCGTTCAGCGAGACGTTCGGCGCCCGGCCCCGGCTGGCCCAACGGGTGGCGGTCATCGTCACCGACGGACGGTCGGACAACACGACGCTGACGGTCCTGGAGGCGGCCAAGGTCAAGGCCGACGGCGTCCATCTGTTTGCCGTCGGTGTCGGTCGGTATCTGGACATGGAGGAGCTGCGGCTCCTGGCGAGCGATCCGAACGACTACTACACGTTCCTCGTCGACAACTACAGCGGCCTCGGGCGCATCAAAGACCTCCTGGCCATCAAGACCTGCGCAGGTGAGCGCGAAACGCTGCTGGCTTCAAGGTCGTTTACCTGGGCGAGGAAACATTCAGTATAGGCTACCTGCTTATAAAATTAAGTGGCATAGACAGGGCCGAAGCCAGGAATTTGATTGGTGGGGGGTATAATGTGATTTGGGGGTATGAATCTTAAGATTTTTTGAAAATCTTAAAAATACATTAAAAATTTTAAGGTAGCCTGATTTTTTGGGAGGGGTATATATATACTGATATACCCCCCGTCGCTATGCCCATGTGAATAGAGGACTTAACTGTACAGTGGCGAGGGGCGAGGGGTGGTAAATGCCCCGGGCCTCGAGGACGAGGGGAGCCAATTTTTTTTGTTGGGGGGAGGGGGTTCAGAATGATTGAAACAAATAACTTTCTGTGTCTCATTAAACTGGCGAGGACGTTTTTTGCTCGTCAGACTTTTTCAGGAGTTAAGGGGTGCAGCATGTCTACTCCGCACCAGGACGCTGTCAACCCACGCTAAACCACGGAGGCTGTATAAGTGACAGTTGCTACAACACAGGAGAAATCCTACTAAACCACTTAAAATACAGTCATTATTATTATTAGTAGTAGTAGTATAGTAGTAGTAGTAGTAGTAGTAGTAGCAGCAGTAGTAGTAGTAGTAGTAGTAGCAGCAGTAATTCTAGTAGTAATAGCAGTAGCAGTTCTAATAGTAGCAGTAGCAGTAGCAGCAGTAGTAGTAGTAGTAGTAGTAGCAGTAGTAGTAGCAGTAGTAGCAGTAGCAGTAGTAGTAGTAGTAGTTCTAATAGTAGTAGTAGTAGTTGTAGTAGTAGTAGTAGTAGTAGTAGTTGTAGTAGTAGTAGTAGTAATTCTAGTAGTAGTAGTAGTAGTAATTCTAGTAGTAATAGTAGTAGTAGTAGTAGTAGTAGTTGTAGTAGTAGTAGTAGTAGTAGTAGTAGTAGGTGTTGTTGTTGTTGTTGTTGTTGTATTAGTCATCGGCTTTCAGATGCTAAAAGAGTCTTCGGAATGTTTTGCTTTTGTCAAAATGCATTTCTAGTTCTGGTTTTAATTCCCCTGCATGACCCGTTGACCCCCGTTGACCCCCGATGCACTCTGAAACTGTTAGACACGAAAGACACGAGTCTGCCAACGACAACACTTAAAAACATGATATAAATGTCCAGAACATTTCATGAATGGGGTCTTATAGTTAGGGTTAGGATTAGAGTGAGGGTTAGGGGTTGTGCCAGCCGCGCCAGAGACCTCGGCAGCAGTTTTCACATCTGCAATCTTCGATGCCTCTACTCTCAAATCTCCTGAAAAATCTGATAGTATTGAAGCGTGTAGTATTCGGTGACCTCTGTAGTGATTAACGTATTGTCTATCACTCCGCGTGATGACTAAACTATCAGTCCCGTTAATTAATTCGACGACGCGTTGGGTTGGGGTGGGGAGGAGGAGGGAAAAGCCAGAGCTACATCCCCATGGGAAACTAATTATATCTCAATTAACCAGGAAAAAAACTCCTCAGAAACGACGCCACTTGCCCACTTTGTACGCGTCGTTTTACTATACGCGTCGTCATTTCGTAAGACGATCGCTGTGAAATCGGGTGCAAGTTGAGTCACTATTTTAGCCTCCAGTCCTCACTAGTAGAGCAGAGATCTCTCTCTCTCTCTCTCTCTCTCTCTCTCTCTCTCTCTCTTTCTTTCTTTCGTATCAAACTGTGCAGAGAATGGTTAGTTGTCCGGAGTTCCCACGTCGGTCGGAATATGTTTACACTTCGATGCAGACTCTCTCTCGCATATCGAGGTCCCTCAGTACTTCGATCCGTTCGTTCACGGCAGTTGCTCCGCTTCTTAGATTCCGTTAGACATCTCCGATTACTTTCATCTTCGTACAAGCAGATAATCTACCAACCGCTTCTGTTAATTGTCGGGTCTCCTATAGTGGTACGTAATACCATTTGCCACCAACATCCCTTTCTGATTATTATTATTATTATTATTATTATTATTATTATTATTATTATTATTATTAGTAGTAGTAGTAGTAGAAGTAGAGTAGTAGCAGTCATCATCATCATCCTCATTCTTGTAGTATCATCATCATCATCATCAGTAGTAGTAGCATAATCTGTGGAGCTAAGTTATTATTAGCAGATAATCTACCAAGCTTCTGTTAATTGTCCGGTAGTAGTAGCCACCAACATCCTTTCTGATTAGTAGTAGTAGTAGTAGTGGTGGTGGTAGTAAGTAGTAGTAGTAGTAGTAGTAGTAGTAGTAGTAGAAGTAGATGTAGTAGCATCCTCGTCATCATCATCATCCTCATTCTTATTATCATCATCATCATCATCATCATCATCATCATCATCAGGTCACAGAACCTACGTCATGCATAATCTGTGGAGCTAATGTTTCTGAATGACGTCATTAGATAAATCAACCTTTGCTTCTGAGGTTGACGTTAGCGAAAAAAAGCATCGCATTCAAACGAGTTTTGTCATAAAATTAACTCCCGTTCTTGATTCTGGTTCTTTTATCAAGCGTTCTCTTTTTGCCCCAGGTTGAAACCGTCTAGATGGAGGAAATTCCTTCCGGGAATGGCATAAAATCAGATATATATATATATATATATATATATATATATATATATTAGTGCCCCTCACAAGTCGCAATTTACCATTAATACCAACTTCGTCTGGCGAGCGAGGGGCCTGCGGCGGAAGTCCGATCCATTTCCTATACAAGTACCCTCCAAAGAGTGATCTACTCTTCACTTAGGGACTCTGACGTCTTACGTAGGGACCCCCCGGCCGCCACCCCACCCCACCCGCCTCAATCTCTCCCAGGATTTTTTTATTCAAGATATCGGCGCTTTTTTATAGCGACGATAATAAAACGAAAGTTTGCTGGGCAACGTTCCTAGATCAATGTTTCCGGTTTCCAACGACGATTGGAGTACTTAACCGAGCGCATGCATGGCTGAAAATACTTATTGCAGTAGACAGAAGGGTACTTTGCGAGTACTTTTTTCGCTTTTTCGGCGTCGTCAATTGTATTTATAGATGATTGTTTTTTTATAAGAAATTGTCGTCTTAAAAAGTTGGTCTGACATTGAAAAGAATCTCAAAGTTTATAGGTGGTTAGCACTCTCGGCTCGAGCCCTCCCAATGTTTGTGTGGCTACCTTAGGAAAGGAATAGGGGTTCCCCCCCACCGCCCCATAGGCGGATTTTTATTAAAGGCTAGGGTAGGCTTAAGCCTACCCAACTAATCGCACCAAAACAAAACAAAATTGTTTTTTCCATCAACACCAGGTCTGTCGCGTGCTCGATTTTCGAGCGTCACCCAATGGGCAACGTACGCGGTTCAGTTTCAAGAATTAAAAGCAGAGAATGAAGTGTAAATATAATACGCGAGATAACGAAGTTGAAGTGTATTTCTTAGAACGAAGTCTTCTAGATTTTATTGTCAGATTTCAGATTTGCAAAGCATTTATTTGGAAACTATGTCTAAATTCTCACAAATCTCATTAGTCTAACTTTGAGAACTGGCTCTCTAAGGTCAGTTGACGTTGTAGATAAAGGCCTACAAGTGCGTAACAAATCTGTTGATGTTTTGTCGTTGAGTTTTTTTGCTAATGCGTTGTTCTGAATTTATTGTTTTAGTTACCGACCCACCGTCTACAACTACTACAACAACAACGACAACTACTCCATCGACGACAACCATTACTACTACCACCACTGCAATACGACAAAGACGTGTAAAAACGACTGCAAGGAACCCAACAACACCAACTACATCAGAATCAAAGACAGCGTTATCAGCAACCAATCGCAATAACAACAACGACGACGAAAATGATGATGACGACAATAAGATAAAGAGCGGAGAAAATCCCACTGATCACGATGGCTCTGAATTGACCGACGATAAAGACGTTGATGCTCCCAAAAGTGTTATTGACAGAGATTCACATCTAACCGGAAATGAAAATCTGATTCATTTTGGTGGATCTCCTGTCACGGTCGGACCAAAGAACGTGAATCCGTCGGACAGAATCACCGGAAATAACCTGGATCGTCGTCCGGGCGGAAATAAAACTGCCGGCGGCGGCGGCGGCGGAATAGCTGGATCGGAGTCCTCCGAGTCTGGAAAGGGATCCGCTGAAGACGAGAACCCGGAACGCGGATCCGGCAAAGGAGGAAACGGAACCGGTTCCGAAGATCCTAGATCCGGCGGAAACACTTCCGAAGAATCCGGCGGCGGAAAGGGAGATCCGAATCAACGGAAGATCAGATACGAACCTCCGAGGCCGCTGGATATCCTGTCGCCCCCTATGTTCGTTCCGGGCCCTACCCAGTATCCGTACCACGAACTGAAGGGCAAGAACCTGACGTACGTTCATCCCCGGTGGACGAGACGACATCGGAACACGATGGCGTGGAGGAGGGAGAACGGACGACAAAACGGCGTCCAGGACACTCCTCCACCGGGACCGACCGAAGTGGACGGAGAGAATCCCAGCCGTCCAGTCACCGAGATCGGCGTCTACTATTTTGACGATAACGGTCGATTCGTTACGCATCAATGGATCCGAGTCCATGGTTGATGTTGACCAGCTGCCGAAGGTAACGGAAGACGAACACATGTTTACCGAAGGAGGTCTCATCTTGAGTCAGGACACTACTACCGGGCGCCGGAGGATCGTCGGATGCGAGGTGAACGGAAGTCATTACATCGGACAGTGGGTGGGCCGCCGATGACCGACGCAAATTGTTTCACGGATACCGGGCGCCGCCGGAAATCGCCGACAGACTGGGAAACGGACCGCGTCACGTGATAGACTCAGCCGAACATCGCATCGTCGACAATTCCACCGGCGACGACGACGACGACGATGACGACGGAAAGAGGCCGAGGAAAGACGGCGATGACGTAACTGGCGGAAATGACGTCACCGGGATTGGTGGAAATGTCGCAGGACACGGGGAATCGTTGCCAGATCGTCGTCGCGACGGCACCGATCCGTCAAATCCGTCGGGGACCGGATACGATGGGATCCAGGTTCTGGATCCGAATGGAAAGTCCGGTTACTGGGACGAAGACAAAGATGGACGGAACGTATGGTATCTGTACACCTGTCCCGGGATATATGTTCCCGCGCCAGACGGTCCTCCAGTTGACGAGAACGGCGAGCCCCGGCTGAATGGTCAGTCGCAGTGCACCGAACAGGACGAGAACGGACAGGATGTGGACTACATATACAATCATTCAAACGGACAGTTCGACAGATTTCCATTTGGCTCCAGTTCCGGTGTCGTTCCAGGCGGAAACAAAGATCCCGGAGACGATGACGGAAAGTATAAAGAGCTGAAAGGTAGACCGGAAGAACGGGTTGAAGATGGTTCCACGAACGATGGTTCCAGTCAAAGTGGTTCGGAAAGTGTCGAAATCAACGGCGAGGATCGAACGGGTGTTTGGATTGAGGTGGGCGGGTCGCTGAAGCGAATCGCGAACGAACTGGTCGATCTGAAATTGCCGCAAATCGACGAAGAACCAGGACTTCTACGTCAGCGCGAACATCGTCTGGACGAAGGGCGGAGGCGGTGAGCTGAAGCCCGTCGGATGCATCATCAACGGAACCTACTACGTCGGATATTGGATACGAAGAGACGACGGAACGCGGCTCTTGTACGGATATCCGTCGGAGACTCTCGGACGGAAGCTGACACAGCGGCCGCCGAAAGAGTTGACTCACCGCCTGCTCAGAGAACGGCCACCGACGACAGTCGAGCACAACGGAGACGGACGCTGGGTCGTCGACGAGCGCGGAGAGTTGCATTGGTTGGCCCACGTTCCCGACGACGACACGTCCTCCAGCAAAAATCTGGAATTAAAAATGGTCGAAAGAAATAAGACTGGAGAAACTGGTGGGGAGGAAGACCGCGACAGGGCACCGGGTCAAGACGCCGTGGAATATACTACGCCCCCAGAAAAAGAGGTTACGGGCAGGCAAGTGGTCGTGCTCGACTCCAACGGACAGACGGGAACGTATAGACGCGAGCGTGGCAAATTTGTGTGGTATCGTTACGTGTGCCCTGGCGTTTACGAGCCGGTTCCGGAAGGATTGCTTACGTCGTCGTCGTCAACGGAGGACAGGCGGTCGGATGAATGTACTATGATAGACGAAGAAACCGGTGCGTTATTCAAGTACGTCTACAAAGGTCCGGGAAGATTCGTAAAAGTCCGGAAAGAACCGAGCGCCGGAGGAGACAGGGATGACGACCGGGACGGGACGACCAAAAATCCGACGGCGGGAGATTCGAAGGGGAAGAGGGAAGAAGAGAATAATCGCGAGGGAGAAGATAACAAGACGAAGCGACAAATTATCGATGTTCCTGGATTGGTTTTTTTGCAACGAATACCAACTTTGACTCCATTTTATTTCGAAACGGAAGATGACACTAAATGGCCAAAACCAGGCTCTATACACAAGCCCAAGGACGACAAAAGCTCCAGCCACAGAGGTCAGTATACGCAACCTTTATATGTCAAGTTAACAATGTACACAGTACATTTTATATATATATATATATATATATATATATATATATATATTCTGTGATTGCAATTCTAGTATTTTTGATGCGCATTTCTAAATACTGTACTGCTGCAATCGGACATTTTCTCTGTTGGGTTACTCCACCCAGAGACAGATTCACAGAATCACGTTTTATAAATCAACCGCCAGATGGACCCACCGCCAAAAGAAGAGCTGACGAATGGAATGAGTTGGTTTCAAATGAATTAATTATTGGCGTCTGTTGTTTCGATGCTTGCAAACGTCTTTCATCTGTCATCGTCATTGGTGTTAAAAACATTGATCGCATATTGACAATCTGTAGGTTCTTGAAGATTCTTGCTGTTCTCGCCTCGACGCACATTTGTATCGTGTGTCAACTCCTATAGCATAATGTGCACAAAATGTGCGCCCCCTCCCCTAGAAAAGTACGTCACAAATCTCTGGCCCCCGTTAAAGCGTCGTCCATAAATTACGTCGCGCAGATTTTCTATTTAATATTTTCGAGTGTTTCGTTCAATTTTCAGCAGAAAAACAGATATTCAACTTCCGACAATGATAACAAACATAACTGCGACATAAAATTTAATGCATCTCTGGCAAAAAAAGTGTTAATGAGCAGTTAAAACGTCTTTTACAATACCTCCTGTCGGGTATTTTTATGGTTTTGTTTATATACAGAAAGTGTGACGTCACGCTGGTGCATACCCCGCCCCTGTTACAGGCTGTCACACTTGTTTTAGACCCTTTCCCCCTGGAGCGCGACGTACTTTATGGACGGCCCCATGCATGCATAGCAGGCTGATTTCAGCATTTGGTTCCGAGAGCGATTGTCAATGTCCGTTGCATTTGCTGTACCAAGAAGTCCGGATATTAACCCCTTAACCGTGTATTTAACTGTAACTCAATGTAAAATGGACGGATATATCTGGGATCCCCAGTTAAGTGGTTAATACGTCTGTGTATTTAGACGTTGCTTCCTTCCAGGGATTTATCTACACCCTCCAGCGCGGAGGGAGGGGTTACACCCCCACCCCGGTTTTTGACAGACACCCCCGCCCCTTGCCCCTACACTCCCTGCCAGGGGTGGTGTTGGCTATCATCCAAACAGACATATGTTAAAAGTAGTATGAGGCTGCTGTGAAGGACAGTGGTGTTATGATGCAGCTGTTTCGTACTGCGTATTATATGTTCAAATCTAAATTTCAGTTTACAGATGATACAAAACCACTTAAATCACATTATTATTATTATTATTATTATTATTATTATTATTATTATTATTATTATTACGAAAAACTAGCCGTAAAACACTCAACACTGGACATTGACAATTTGACACCCACCCCCGCAATTCTGGGACACCCCCAAACGCAAATTCCTGGTAAAAAGCCTGCTTCCTTCCCCTGTGGCCTGTATGATACGTATTCAACTACTCATAGTTGACCTTGCTTAGATCGATAGTTATTGTGCCGTATTGTCGTTTGGTAGAGGTTAAATATTCTGTTATGTTACTGTGAAGGTTGCAGACCGCGTAAACCGACCGACCTGGCGTTCGTAATCGATTCGAAACGAGACGACAATGGTCAGCTGTGGAACCTGACGCGCGACATCCTGTCGAAACTGGACCTGGACGACGACCGATTTCGAGTCCGGTTCTTCCAGGAGTGCGGCCCGGGATCGGGCGGGCTCAACCTCGGCGAGTTCGACACGAAGGAGAGTCTCATCGACGCCCTGGACGCCCGGATCAACGCACCGCCGACGTCCACCGCCCAGCTGATAAGGAACATGGCGAACGCCCTGTCGCCCAACGCCGACGGCCCCCCGGGGCGTCGCCGCGTCGGGATCTACCTGACGGACGGGGCCTCGGACTCGATCGAAGACACGCTGACGGCCGCCCAGAGTGCCAAGCACGCCGACGGCGTCGAGGTGTTCGCCGTCGGCGTCGGACACGGCACCAGCCCGACGGAACTGAGGGCGATCGCCAGCTGCGATGTTGCCCGTCACTACTACGCTATGAATCACCATTCCAAGGCAGACGCGATCGCCAAGAAGATCAGCAAGGTCATCTGTCTCGGACGATGAAGGCCAGTCGACGGCTACCACATACGGTGGCGCTATGTAAATGATGTACATGTTTATTCTTACGATGTTCTTAGTTAATATTGTGTTTTCGCGTTTTCATGCGTTCATCGAACGAACCGGTTGTTTTTTCGTTCTTAAACGGACCAAACTATGCTTCTCAGCCGTCGACTAAATTTCTTGGGATTTTTATTAGGTATATTATTTTTTTTAATCGGTGCTACAGGAATGACGAAAGGCGCTATATGACGCCAGAATTTGAAGAAATTATAGCCAATCGCGTCGATTCGCGCGAATTTTAAATTCAAATGTTGTGATTGGCGGAATTAATTATTATTGCGAGAGACAGGACAGTGTGTGTGAACGATTCGTCAGAGCTGATCGCATGGACAAACTTTCATTATAGACATTAGGATTGCGTTATGTTAACGAGCACAAAACATGGATATGTATGGATGTATAAATGCTTCGTCCCCTTGATTTCGTGGTACCTCTGCCAGTCGACGTTGCGTCGCGACCGATAGAGAGAGTCCAAAACTAAACTATCATCGGGGAGACAATGGTAAGAACAATACAAGAATCAGGGGCGTAGCGACGGGGGGTATATCGGTATATATATATCCCCCCAAAATCAGTCTACCTTAAAGATTTTTATGTGATTTACATGTGGTTATATGTGGTTTATATGGTTTATGCGGTTTATAATTAAGATTTATAGGCCTACCCAGCCAAAATATTTATACCCTCCGAAATCAAATTCCTGGCTACGCCCCTGACAAGAATGACCCTATCTCGCTGTAAAACGAACATGGCTACGAAAGCTGTCATCCGTCTTTCGCTGTGTCGTTTTCGGCTGAAGGCTTAAACTAGCGCTATACAGTGGCGTAGCGTGGTCTTGTGCCGCCCATGGCTCCTGAAAAAAATGCCTCCCCCAATCTGCTTGTTCTTATGCCTGACAAGCAAAAAAAGGTCATCACCGCTCAATTTGCCCCCCCCCCTCCGCATGTGCCGCCCACGGCTCGAGCCATAGTAGCCATTGGGACGCTACGTCTCTGGCGCTATATCGATTATGCAAACATTATTGCCATCGTATTGACTATTTAATAAGATTGTCCGCCGTTATTTACCAGGTTTTTAAAGTAGTCTAGTCACTCTAGAGGCTAAGTAAGACGTCCGATGATAACAGTACTTTTAACGTGTCATGCCTTATTCAACGTTTGATTTGTTCAAAGGAAACTCATCGACTTGTGGTTAAAAAAGGCGTTGACTGTAATACTCCCACGCTGGCCACTAAAAGACGACAAAGACTTATAAAAACGTAGCCTATATAAATAAATAAAAATTAGTAACTCAATATTTTACTGCTAATTTTGAGGAAAATCGAGCTTTGTTATGCATAGAACTATATGAATAGAAAGAGGAAGGCTTTCGACGCAGGTGAACACGGGATTTTAAATCCTATCCGTTGAACAAACTACCAGTAGATTGCCTGCCTGCCAGCGTCCTGATAATTTTTACGAACACCAAACAATTACAATTCCGCCAGTAAATCAAGCGACTATAGGGTATCGTTTCAGCGTAGAAATGCACACGTGTAGTCCAAATGGCATGGATTGTTACACTTGAGCGTAAACTGTATAGGCTAGACTGCTACAGTCTGCTGTTGTTTCTATGCAACTGTTTTACCGATAAAGCGCAATAAATCTACGTTTTTTTTCTCGAACGTGCGTGCCTCTGTGTTTATTCAGTTTTTATCTCGTTCAACCCGAAGCAATACGAAGATAATTGCCGATATTGAAACGATCAGCTTGCTAGAATAAGAATATCTATTTGTGATACTATTCATTGAAGTCTTTTCCCTGGTATTTTTGTAGGCTGCGTGTAACCTAATATTCGTTTCTGATGCAATTTTTTTACTATACACTAACTAACGTGTTGTTTTACTCCGTATTATTAAATACTTGTTTATTGTTCTTATCAGTGTCTCTCTCTCTCTCTCTCTTTCAGCGAATTCGAATGTGGGCTTAATTTATGCTATCAACAGTTTTAATATGGGCACTGAAAGCAAATGCTTAAGTGGGACGGCCGAAGAGTTTCAAAACAGCTATTAGAGATAGCATTAAATAGAAATTGCGTCGTTCTATTATACAGCACGAAACTATTAGACCAAATCATGTAATAGTCAGACCGTTTCGTATACAATTACATAACGAAACCTTGTTTGACTAGTTATTTCATTTCTTATTTTCAAATAGATGTGATTGATATTTTGGAGCTAGCAAATGCAGATTTCATTAACAGATCGTTTTCGAGATCATACTGCCAATGGGAAACAGTAATTTTAATAGTTCAAATCATCGTTGAAAACAGCTCCAGAAAAATGCAATGTCTCTTTCATTAAAAAACTAATTCAAACTAGAAAATAATGCTTGAATTGAAATCACTAACAAAAATTCTAATTACCCCCGAATCGAAAAAAACAACCAGCACAAAGTCTACCCATCGAACCACGAGGCTTAAATCTAAGCAAACTGCAATAAAATCATCGCGGGGATTTTACAGAATAGTTCTAATTAGTTTCTCTTCTGGTAAATTAATTGCAAGACGTGTGCTAGCTACAGCAGAGATGACCACTGTAATACCCTATTCCTTGGAACCTTGTAGCCTTGGAACTGACACATTTTCGATGCCGAAATAGGTCTTGGGGATGTTGTGAAACAGCAGTCTTCATCTCAGCTCTTAGTGACCCCCATGTGGAACTGGTCCGTTGTTGCACAGTTCTCCGTAGCAAAAGCAGTAGACGGACCCAGCGTACCCGTAGCCTCCTTGGTGGTGACAGCCAAACTTGTTTTGGTCGACGCCGTACTCTCCTTTGTAGCATCCACGAAATACGTCTGCATGTCAAAACAAATACGTCTGCATGTCAAAACAAATACGTCTGCATGTCAAAACAATCACGTCTGCGTGTCAAAACGGGTAGTAGCAGTAGCAGTAGTAGTAGTAGTAGTAGTAGTAGTAGTAGTAGTAAAATAATGGTAATAGTAGTAGTCAGTGGCGTAGCCAGAGTTACGGAATAGGGGGCCACAGTGGCATTTCCGGGTGAACAAACCTACTACAAGCAAAAAAATTCAAGGAACTTTTCGCATTTTCACATATTCTAACCCCCTCCATTTCTTAACGGTTTTGTGGAAATTCCTCTACCGATCTCAGCCAGAATATGGGCGCCCCTCGGTGATCGCCGTGGCTACGCCAATGGTAATAGTAATAGTAGTAATAAAAATTATAGTAACACTTTACATGTGTATATATATATATATGTATATATATGTAATTTGCGAAAACTATTAGACAGCGATAACGATGCAGTAAGTCGTGTACGGTAATGTAAAGTGTAAATGTAAAGTAATGCAGAACGTATGCACAGTATATACCGCCGTTGTGATCGCGTCGAACGTAGCAGTTGCCATAGTGACAGTCCCAGGTGTCTATGCCGTAGGCCTTGGCCTGGTAGTGGTCGAATGGTCCAAGACATTTGTCCCAACCGCCGTTCAGTACGACCGGCTGCTTGTGGACCGAATGGTGTTCATAGCCCTTTAAAAAAATGCAACGTCCCATTAGGCTATTGGCCTATTGCACATCTGCAAAAGAATCTGCAGTTAATTCCATAGCACTTGGACTTAGCACTTGTTGGATGCTATCGCCGTTTACAATAGCTAGTGTAGTTCTCGTTATCTATACATCTATAAAGTAAATATGATTTCAGCACTTACTTTCTATATGGATTAGAGTTGATTGATAACCTTGAACCCTAGGGGTAGGAGTAGGGGTACCCGTAGGGGTAGGGGTACCCCTAGGGGTATGGGTACACCTAGGGGTAAGGGTGCCACTAGGGGTATGGGTACCCCTAGGGGTAGGGGTTCCCCTAGAGGTAGGGGTTCCCCTAGGGTTAGGGGTACCTCTAGAGCTACCCATAGGGGTCGGGGTATGGGTACCCCTAGGGGTAGGGGCTACATGATGCATATATGTTGGAGTAGTAGCCTATATTATAACGATATGAAAAAACTGATTTCAACTCTTGTCAATTCGGTCCATGTATTCTGTATTTGCTATTTGCTTAAAAATTTAATAAATAACGAGGGGTTATTGTCCTGCATTCTCATATTTTGCATTTGAAAGCGCGATAATTTTCTTGGAAAATGTGCGACCCCCCACTGCGACAACTCATCATCTATCATCTTGCTAATAAGCCGCTGGCCAACTGTGTGGCACGATTTCATAAATAATTTTTGCGCCGACAATTTGTAGGTAATAAAAAATCGTTTGAAGAAACTCTGATTTGGCTACCTCTCCGCCATGACCTCCGTAGCCTCCACCGTGACCTCCGTGGCCTCCGCCACCTCCACCGTGACCTCCATGACCTCCGTAACCGCCCCCGTGACCTCCGCTACCTCCACCGTGACCTCCGTACGACCCGTAGCCATACACTTCATATCCAACCTCGTAGACCTTCTTTGGAGGAGAATACGCGCATTGATAGCAACGTTTATCTGCAAAGACACCAATCGTCTTAAATCCTTCAAGAGACAATGGTCGTATAACCATAATGTAATGTAATGTGACATTTGTATAGCGCCTCTTCTATTTCTACTCAGAGGCGCTCCTAGCATTGGAGTCGCAGGGTAAAATAATGAGACTTTAGCTTTCGCATTGAGCAGAGCGACGGAGTAAGAAGTGATTCCCGAATGGCTGTGGCGTAGCCAGGTTTCCAAAATAGTGAGGGACACCGTCACTTAAAAAGCCGAACTTTGTCTAAATCCGTCTAGGGGACTTGTGGTATCGACGTCAGCTTTCCCAATTGGGGGGATGGGGGGAGTCTGGGGCTCTGGGACACAGCCCAGGCTGTAGAAGCTTTTGAGCAATATTAGAGTGAAACTGTGTACTTTTTGCGCATACTCTTAAACTTACAGACTTTATTTGGAAATTGCAGAAACTCGGGCAAAAGCTGCAGTACAGTTATAGAAAGTATTTCGATTCTTTAGCCCATAGCTCACCCCGAGAAATTTCTCGTCGCTTTTGCACAATCCTCACGACTGGTCCCAATCCGAATAGGGTGTCAGTCCCCTTGCCCCCTCGCGGCTACGCTAACGCCCTACTCTATGAGGCATATACATTTCCATATCAAACTTTGTGGAATCGGTTAAATTGTTGGCGACCTCTTGTACCCTTGAAATCTAGCGATCAGATGATAGCCAATGAAGGTATATTTAAGCAGACATTGGAATTATCTTAGGCGGAGAAATTACTTTTTTGCTGTTCGATTTCAGACACTCGAAATTTTCAAGATAGATTATTGAAAGAAGAGTTCTTTCAGACACTAAACTTTCCAGCACAGCATTTTAATCGCTATGCATGCACGGCAGATATATACAGTATATATATATTTGTATGACATATATATATATATATATATATATATATATATATATATATTTGTATGGCATGACATTTAGTCATTACGCATATATTGTATTCTAAGCCACTTACGCGGTTTGTAGTGCTGCTGCTGGTGATGGTAACCATCCCGTTTGACTCTACCAGAGGCAATCTCCGTGCTGTTTTCTGGGTCGCGGTGTGCGGTTGATTCCTTCCGGAACGACGACTCCGACTCGGTTGCCTCCAGCGCCACCGCCGCCACCACCACTACCACCAGCGCTCCGATACGAGTACTCGTTCCCATGTCTCTAACCGTTTGAATCGCTACTCTGAATTTGATTCCCTCTTCTATTTCCCGGTCATTTATATAGAAGATCTCGCACAGGGCATCCGGAGTGTGGTGGTCGTCGTCATCAAAGGTAATTAACGACAATATGTGTGTGTGTGTGTCCAATGGACTGCCTGATGTACGAATTGAATGCGAAAACTGTGGCTTGTAGTTCTTTGACTGCAAGTTCAAACTCATGCTTATATGTGCGCTATACAATAAAGCAAAGCAAACATATATACGTAGGCTAACATCTTCTTCTAAACAGGGTTCTTTTGCTCATGTCATGGCATTTAGTCATTTACGTTTATTACACCGCGGTGGGATATCCATACGTGTTATTTTAACGTAAACTTATCCAGTATGGCTTAACCCTGTTATGTAAGACAGTAATAGTATATGCAATGCTTTCTGTTCAACAGTAGGCCTATTAGTAAAGTAATCCTAAAACTTATGTTCGTTTGGATATTTCACCTTGTTTCGTCTAAATAGAAAATGAAATCTGACCACAAGTAGCCTAGTTTAAGGACCAAGTGTTACATTGATATAGGCCTAATAATTACTCAGTCGTTTTATTCGATATTTTAGTTATAATAGCGTGTGCGTTGAATAGAGACGAGTTTCAAGTCAAAGGAGCGTAGTCAATTACTATTTTCCAGCAGTCAAATGATGAAAGAACAACATAAAACTTTTCACGATTCGCGAAACTGAAGTCTCTCATCGCTCTTCGCGAAAACTATACCACAACCCGAGTAATTTACATTCGAGCAACGCATCTGCGTTCCACCCCCCCCGCCCGAGTAGCCGTTGCCCGGGTTGTGTCCACGTGACAACACGGGAAGCAACTGGCGGAGACAACTACTGTACTGCACAGTGCCGGAAGGCGACACGGTGACTAGACTATAGATTGTTTGACCATCTGCATGACGGACTCCAGTTGACGCCTTTTGAACCAATAATTCAGGTTTGGGTGCAGCATGCCCCACCGTCCTTCGGGTGCCGGTCTAAAACCAGAAGTGTCCCAATGGGCTGGGTGGGTGGGTGGTTGGTAGATCGGTCGCCCGATAGGCCTATATGGAAAAATCGCGGTTGGATTGCAAATCGATCTGTATAAAAGGCGAGACTTCTCCTAATGAACCCCACTGCCAGGGCACCAGTGGCGTAGCCAGGATTTAAGGGGGATTATATGGTTCGCATGATTTCCAACTTCGAAAAATATTCTGACTTCGATAAAAATTCTGACAAGCAAAAAAGGGTCGTCAATTATTATTTTGCGCTTGATTTAAGTGAATTATATAGTAATACGCAACAGAAATTCTTTTGGTCGGACAACCAAAGGGTTTAACCCCCGACTTCCCCCCTTAGCTACGCCACTGCAGGGCGCACCTTAATTCATCTACCGGGTACAGTGTACTTTGAAATGGATGAGTTTTCCCATTTTTGTCTTCGCTATGCAACCGATAACCTAAATAGTTGTCGTAGCGTTTGATTTAGGCCTTCTTACAAAAGTCAATTTGGTGCACCCTATTGGCAATGGCCGATGATAATTATTACCATCGTAATTACATCATACATCTTTACATCATACACAGACATCGTAATTACATCATAATAACATCATCAGGCTGTAATAGCCTGGGTGAGAAAGAACGTCATTTCCGTTTTTCAGGGGTCCATTGCTGACAAGTTTCAGTTCACCTTTTTTTGCTTGTCACCACGGACTTTGGAACTGCTTTCCTCTTCATTTTCCCTAAAAATCGTCAGCTTTCCTCTTCACTATCTCGCTTTCTCTTTTCGCACCAGGCTTTGGGTCTAAACTTAAAACCTTCGTATTCTAAAAGTCATTTCCTCCGTAGCTATAACAACCTGTCGCGCCGGTAGGCCTACTGCTCTCCAAAGCGCTATATAAATTTACGAAGTGTTACTTACATGGTCTTTCGACGGACGCGACTTAAAATAGATAGAACTATTGACCCTCCGTCAATGAGAGCATTGATCGGCTGAATTTCCTTTTTTTCGTAACGCCTTCTTGGTAAATTTAACGGCGTAATTTCTATGAATTCAATCATTTACGAACTTGTGTCGTCTTGCGATAACAACTCGCAAGAACTTTCACTGTCGTCCAACTGGGTCCAACGTTGACAAAGTACAAGAACGCACCGGGGGTCGGGCTGGATTTATGGGTCCATCCGTATAGTACGAGGGGGTTTGAAAATAGGCCTTTTTGCGTAGGCCTACGTACTATACGGATGAACCCTAGATTTGGCATAATCTACCCAGGGAATGCCTTCTTTCTGTTCTTTGAAGAACAAGAAGTTTCAATTGGGATGTGAAAATCTTGGCCATTTCCAGAACGAGTTTGTCACTGCTACAGTACTTCCAATCACCTTTTCAAATGTACAGTACACCACGAAACTACCTCTTCACACAATTGGTAGGACCAGTTGGAAAGTCTAACGACGACACATCCAAACTACCGGTAGACAAGGCATATATTACAGTATTTGAAATTCACACACATGTTATAGTAAAGCTGGAAAATAGTAGAAAATGTGGAGCTCCCAATATATTGTAATTACTGTAACTAAATGCAGGCATACTTAAAATTCACTCCTATCTGATGCACTTTACTCCAATGTTACTGTTGCACTTACAGTAATCTACCACAGCCTAACCCACAAAATTCTTATTGTCATTACAATGACCTTGAACACTTAACAAGCAAAACTATTTTAAACTACTGTGAACATAACGGATAGTGGACTAACAATAGAGTCCTAAAAGGTTGGCAAATTTCATAGGTTTCAATTTTAATTCACTTTAACAACTTGGCAATTTAATAACAATGCTCCTTGTTCTTAGCAAACCAAACAGAAAATAATATGCTACAGAAACATTTTGTCCTGTTCATCAAAGGTTATTTCACCATTAAGAATAAAGTGCATGCCAAACAAATAAAAACATCAATTAAGCTTTAAATTCTGCATTAAAAAAGTTGAAAACAGTACAATTTCGACATCTACACAGCAAGTGACAATGAAAATGTCACTAGAAAGGACTTTCAAATGCTTCAGAGCTGTCCACTGTTCTTGATGGTAACGACCTTGCTTGTCTTTCCGCTCTGGGAGCCAACTGCTTCCATCTTCTTGACAACATCAAATCCTTCCACAACGGACCCAAAAACGACGTGCTTGCCATCAAGCCTTCAAGAAAAAACAAAATCTGTTGTTATTACGTGATTGTTCACGCACGTTAAGTCATTCACAAAGCGATGACGTAGGTGCAAGCAGGGCGGGGTGAACAACTTGCCCAAAGTCACTATGCAGTAGTGAAGGTCAGACTCGAACCTGCTACTCACCCCCTTTTGTGTGCCCAGAATCGTACCGCTACTCCACCGAAGCCCCTTACGCATTTCCATAAAACTAGCGACTACTAAAAAGTATTCAAAATCTGCAAGGAAAGACTGACACTGTTCTCAACAGAGAGACTGTGCAATAAATGTTGTTAAAATGCTTTTCTTCCCTTTGGTCTCAGGTGATCAACATGTTCTTAGAGACAAAGAGCCTGAAAATTAGGCCATCTTCCCTAAGACTGCATACTTAAACTCTCTGCTTACTAAACCCCAATCTTATTTTGGTCGTTCTTTTGCTTGCAAATATATTTAGCGCAAAGAAAACAAACATAATAGAGAATCTATATAAACACTTCTGCCTAAACATACCACGAGGTAGCCTTTGTGCAAAGGAAAAACTGTGACCCATTAGTGTTCTTTCCAGCATTTGCCATAGACAAAATACCTTAAAAACATTGAACACAAAATCAAACATCGTACATTTGACAAACAACTTAATGTTAGCTGTTCAGTGCAACAAAAACTACATCAACTAGACAAACGGAAGCAACTAATGTATTGAAAGCTGTGTGTAAATCTCTTTTATCATTATTAACCTGGTCCAGTGTGCTTCAGGGTGAAGTTTTCATCCTCAAACTTGTTTCCATAGATGCTCTTTCCACCAGTCCCATCACCGCGGGTGAAATCGCCGCCCTGGCACATGAAGTCAGGAATGATACGATGGAACTTGCTGTCCTTGTAGCCAAACCCCTTCTCGCCAGTGCAGAGAGCTCGGAAATTCTCTACAAACCAAAAGCAAATTTTTTGATATCCGCATTGAACTTACAATATCCCAGAGCTATGTTTCCATCAAACTTGTAAACCAAACATCGAGGAATGATCGAGCTTAAATTTCATCAATACGTCAAATATCGTCATAGCCACTTGGCAATTTATACCAGTAATTGTGAACTCAGAATCCCCTTACATTGGCCAAACCATTGGACTAACGTTGGGTGATGTTATTACTGAATTCAACATTACTTTTTGGATTTTCTATGACCATGGCACCTCATACAATTACTTTTGAACAGCAGGCGGATTGATACACTTTGGAAAAAAGGAGTAACTAGGACAGTGGTACTCTTTTCCACACCCACCCATATTCTTACTCATCTCTGGAATAATCCGTTCTTTTGCATAAGGATTTGAGTGCTTGAAGTATTCAAACAGAAGCTATGTTAAGTGCATAATTATTATTACTTATTATTAACTATTTTTGTGAGCTTCTGCAAAATAGCCATTTATGGTCACAATGCCAATAATCTTAATAACGAGTAGTAATGGTATATTTAGACAACATACCGACAGTTTTCGGGACAACGTCCGACCGAAGCTGTACAAAACAAATGTGCAAACCTTTGTTACAATGCAACCATACAACACAATCAAAGACGCCATAATCAAATAAAGTTTTTCAATCATTAATTAATTAT
Source organism: Metaphire vulgaris (assembly GCA_018105865.1). Classification (NCBI taxonomy): domain Eukaryota; kingdom Metazoa; phylum Annelida; class Clitellata; order Crassiclitellata; family Megascolecidae; genus Metaphire; species Metaphire vulgaris. The sequence continues at coordinate 22,601,545 of CM030834.1, forward strand.
TACAACTGGTGTTAACAAGTGCGTTAGGCTCGGTATCACTTGGACATGTTCATTTTGCGCCCTCAAGCTTTAACATAGAAAATCTAGACACCAAGGCATCTTAAAGCCTTGCAACATGTGACCACCTCTCTGTACTTATATAGGCAATTTTATTTCTGTTTCATATTGTTATTATTACGTGCCCTTGCAGTCGTTTAATAATAATAATAATAATAATATAATATAATATAACAAGGTTTAAAGTGGTTCAGTAGGGACTGCCCTGTGTGAGAACCACTGTAATAACATGCTACTGTACAAGCGTTAAGTATGTAAGTAAGTAAAACAGATGCTGCACGGCATAATATAACCAGAAATCCCTCGGACTGCACGTGTAGCCAGCTTCTCCCCCCCACCCCCCACGCCAAAACGCAAATGGACATCGTCTCACCTCCATTATCACGCGTCCGGCAGCAGTGCCTCCGATGTCGATGTCGAAGAAGACTCTCGGAAGGGCCATCTTGCTGAGGTTGCGGACGAATATCCGAAACGGTGGAATTTTGACCGAGTTTATCGTCGAGCCCAAGCCCCCCGATGAGTGACTAATACCACAACCACACGTTCACCCGGCCAAAAGGACGCCCGGCGGACCGCAGCCCCTATTTATCGATCGCCGCGGATCGACGGGCACCTGTTATGATGTGCCTTTGCGCCCCGAAAAAGACAACCGCCCATCCGTACAAAACTCTCGGCTAGGAAACGGAATTTCTTGTAAATTGGTCGTGAGCATAGGAGAAAATCTGGTAAAATGTTGAAAATTAGGCGTTCTTTTACTTATTTTAGCACGTTAGCTGGGAACTATATTTATCTAATGCGGAGTGATATCGCTCAGGCCCCGCGCCCAGTGACTATGGAAGTTTCCACGTTGGGCATAGAGATGTAGTATCGACATATAAATAGCCTATGTACATTAAAATATTTGTGGGCATTTTTTTTGTTCAAAGATTCGAGAATTATATGTTTTAAAATGGCGTTTACTCATCAAAATGAGGTCGACAATTTGTTGAATTTATCCACGCCTACAGTCAAGTAACGCTAAAACTATAGACGTCAGTGAGTCTTGTAAATTTAGTCAGAGCACAGTGGCGGCTCCACCAAGGGGACCAGAGGGGGCCCGTGCCCCCCTATTGAGTGTCTGCCCTCCAGTGCCCCCAGTTGGGACCCTATACTTAATGCTGCATACATTAAACAACAAATGGTTGGCCCCCATGATTAGAAGTTGCCACCCCAACGGCCCCCCACTTGCCAAATCCTAGAGCCGCCACTGTCTAAGCATAAAAATAAATCACGAGATTAGATCGATGTAAAGTATTTATTAAAAGCATCCACTTCATATGTACGTAATCAGTAATGGTTTTACAGAAAGCAATCAGTATACACGATACAGAATTTAAAATCTCACCTAAACAGAAAGTCGATGCACTGAGAACGGAATTTCATTGCCTACACGATGATTTCAATCGAAACCTATAAACTACTATATACCATCTTAAAATACTCAAAACGAATGTACTGTAAGCGAACAGCGGTTACGTGTTGGCGATAGAAAATAGTTGCATGGGAATGCACACGATAATAGCGGCGTAGCCAGGCGAACTTATTAGACCGGTTCGCAGGAACCGTCCTTCTTTCCCGCGGACGCTTCGTCGTAGTTTTCGAAATAGTCGTTGAACGCGGTGTACGGTCCCATGTACATCTGGCCGTCCTTCAGTCTCAGGCCCCGGCGCCGGAGCGTGTGGAATATCTCGGGGGTGAGGGTACTTCCGGTGTCCGTCTTGTGCTGGAGATGGTTAAGGAAGTCGGCCTGCTTCACGTGGTTGATGGGAACGTCGTCGTAGCCGCCGACGCCGAATACATCCCTAAAATCAGTCATCTCATCCGATGATCCGACCGCCAGGAGGATAAACCTGGTGCTTGTATAGACGACGACGACGACAACCAGGGGGTAGCGACGGGGGGTATATCTGTATATATACCCCCCAAAAATCCGACTACCTTAATTTTTAAAAAAGTTTTAAGATTTTTTTTTAAAAGTTTATACCCCCGCCAAATCACATTATTACTCCCCCAATCAAATTCCTGGCTACGCCCCTGACGATGACACCAAGGCATATTGAGAGGCCTCCATGCTAGCCCGGTACTCAAATATGTTAAATATTTAAACGGCAGCATATGATTTTATTAAAAGATGAGGATAATACCAGTTTCAGTCTTTAAATGTTCTAGCAAAAAATTCTGCCTTCCGTTGGGGGCAAAGTTATTAAATGTTGACAAGTTTTATCATTTGTTGTTTAATGTAGGCGAACATTGTATAGGGTCTAAAATGGGGCCAGGCTCTCAATAGGGGCACGGGCCCCTAATAATAGTAATAATAATACTGCTTATTATTATTATTATTATTATTATTATTATTATTATTATTATTATTATTATTATTAGGCTATTACGTTACAGCCTACTTCCGATGGTCGTGCGGATAATCCGGAAATGGCTCGGCCCTGGAGCTGTACTGTTTCTCTTCCCGATCTACAAAACGAAGACAGACACATCATTCTCGAGAGACTTGAAGCAACGGAGATGGGGACAAGCAAAAATGTGGGTTTCGTCAGATAAAATTATCCAATGTGCTGTAATTTTACATATATATATATATATATATATATATATATATATATATATATATATATATATATATAATTATATATAATTATATATACACCCATTGTTCAATAGGCCTTCAGTTGCCTATGGTATAGGCCTACACCGCGAAATTAATTGCAAATGGTATTCTTGTTGTCTATAAAACCTGTCATATACCAATGGACCAATACGATGGACCAGCTTAAGACGCAGGTCATCCCTCGATCGACTTACTATACCGCTTCACAGATTGTTGCTAAAAACCAACCTTAATGCAACTCTTGTAGCTGATAAAATCAGGGGCGTAACCAGGAATTTGATTTGGAGATGGGGAATAATGTGATTGGGGGTGGTATAAATCTCAAAAATCTTTGAAAATATGAAAAAAACATTAAAAATTTTAAGTTAGTCTGATTTTTGGGGGTTGGGAGTATATGTACCGATACATCCCCGTCGGTACGGACCTGGTTAAAATTGCAACGATTATGTAGGAAAGTCCAATCCTAAAAGACGACACTATACTGTATTACTGACACGTTGTCATCGCCTTGTTCTTTGCTCAAAATGTTGATTAATTACAAAAGCGGGAATTTAGAACAATAAGTCTTGAAAATGAAACTAGCCTCTTTGGCCAGTCTGGCCAGAGCTTCCTTCTTCCGTTGGAGTGTCCTTGCCTGTCTCTTCGCCTCCTGGTGATAAGCGGAGTCACACATCACGATGGAATTTACTCGGTTCCAAATCAGTACAACAATACTAGCATCAAACCCCACAGCACCATAAAATGCAGTCCCCCCTCAAAAATGTATTTTATTGTCTATTTTATTAATATTATTATTGTTATTTTATTGACTATTAACATACAGAGGACGTCACGCAGTACAATGAAAAAATGTCGCCGACGTTTTTGTTGATTGTTGTGTTGTTTGTTATTGGCGGGAATGCAGTGTTGCCGCTGCACCGTTTAGAAGCATCGATGCATTGGATTCGATGTGGCATGCCGTCTGACACCAGTCTGTCACAATGTTTCGTTTTATAAATAATTCTTTGAAAATTTAGATAGAACATATCCGTGAATCTATTAAGCTTAGTTTCAGGCGTGTACAGTAATAGCAGGAGTGCATGTTTTCTTTCATAAGCATAGCCACGGGGGCCGGACCCCCCCCCCACCTCCCTCATCACACTTCGTCACAAATGGCCGGACCCCCTAACCGCGTGACGTAATTTATGGACGGCCCTTGCTGCAAACTGGCGCTATAATAAGAGAGCACAACGGAAGGCACACGTGACATGACAGGATCAGTCCTGGATCACACCAAGGTCGGACGAGCGATAATTCGGGATCTAGGTCGTTCTTCGACGCGTCGACAACGATTGCGAGTGTAAACCCGAGAGGAAGTCGATCGAGAGAACATTATGAAGAACGCCTTGGACCGGATGTTCTTTCAGCGCGACGCCAGAACACATCCGGTGAGTTAGCGACGCAACGTGACACGTGACCAAATGAAGGCGCCAATTTATGCGACGCCGCTATCTCGGCGCCGTAATGAAAGAGAACGGTTGAAGGAAGAAAATTCGAGAATAAATGGTGTCATGCATCTGTAAGAGGAGAGAGACTGCTCGATATTCCGACTGGTTCGACTTTCCTTTACCTTTAGGCTATGAACTGAGACTGAATCTCACTCTGTCTCTGTCTGTCTGAATGTCTGTCTCTGTTTCTGTCTGTCTGTCATTGTCTCTGTCTGTCTGTCTGTCGTTGTCTGTCAGTCTGTCTGTCTCTTTCCTGTTGGCTAGTAGAAATTTTCGATAATATATTACTTATTAACTGTTATTAGTTATTATTTAGGCTATAGGTCCTATTTCTTCTGCATACTAATTCATTATTATTCATTATTTTTATTTATCATTATTTATAGTAGTAGTAGTAGTAGTAGTAGTAGTAGTAGTAGTAGTAGTAGTAGTAGTAATAATAATAATAATAATAATAATAAGTAGTAGTAGTAGTAGTAGTAGTAGTAGTAGTAGTAGTAGTAGTAGTAGTAGTAGTTAGTAATAGTTGTTGTTGTTATTGTAATAGTAGTAGTAAGCTTAGTAGTAGTATGCTGTATCTATACTGCTCAGTCCATCATTTAGTTCCATCCAGGACTTGTTGATTACACACGTTGCTACATTGGACAACTGTCACTTATCATTGACGTATGAAATATAGACGTTGTCGTCTTCACAGCATCCTTGTATACAGACCGACTGTTACTGGCTGATGGAGATCTATCGACCGCGGCTTCAGTGTCTAAGTGGGTCTATTTAAAGGCGCGTCCGTCAAAAAAACGATGGGCGTCTGTCTGGTTCATCTTTTCTCAATCAACCGGCTCTGACGTAGTTTCGTTATTCGTTATGACCGATGGATATTTAACTGAAGGATTTGACGGCGTTTGAGTCGACGGCAAACGACTTGTATCAAGATCGAGAGCGAATTCCATGGCGACGTTTTCCTCAGATTTATTATCATTTCTGCATGCATGGTGGCGCTTTTCCTTGCCACTCTGTGTGCGTGGATTTATATCGGTCAAAAAAGAACATCCAGTTACAGTGGCGTTTCCAGGTGGGGGATGAGTGGGGATGCGCCCCCCACCGGACTTCCGAACTTTTTTCGCTTGTGAAACCTATTTTTGGGTAAAAGTCTAGTAAAACTACGGGGAAAACTGCGGATGACTTTTTTTGCTTGACAAAATATTGTTTAAAATTTTTGTTTGGTAAAACGGTAGTAAAATTAGGCGGAAAAAGTCCCTTTTGTCAGCCTTTTAGGGGCAAAGTTCATTGATTTTGTTCCTTCTCTTTTCACCCCCCCCTCTCCACCAACTTCCTATGAATTCATTTCATCCTCCCACCAAGCTATCCTGGAACCGCCACTGTCCAGTTAATTATTTTGCACCAAATAAAGTCGAATTCCATCCAAACCTAGCTGCGCTAAAACTATATATATATATATATATATATATATATATATATATATATATATATATATATATAATTTTATATTCCTAGAAATAACCCTGGTTGTCGTGTATACTAAACATTGGGCAAAGTACAGTATGCAGGTAAGTTATTTTGACGAGGCCATGGACATGATGTCTTGAAATTCCTCTTATGGCTTACAATGTCTTGCATAGAATACACTAGATTATTTTCAATATAACGGACTCGGTTATAACGCATACTCGGTTATAAAGTATCGCAATGTACGGTCCAGTGTTATGCGCTGAGGTATTGGATAGTATTGGACATGTGGACATACTGTAATGTACGTAGAAAAGTTAGCTAATTGTTACTAGAAAACACCATAAGTTAAACATTAAGGCATCAAGGGAATAGTTTCGAATAGGAATTAGAAAAGTGATAGTGTATAGGCAGACAAAAACAGATCAACAAGAAACAAATCTTTATTTTTAAAACGCTTTCGTACAGCTGGTAAATTCGAATGATATAGGCCTAAATAATGTTACAAAAGGCGCGCGTGGGTGTAATACCAATTTTTTAATCCCTGATTTCTTTCAAATCGAATCAATTATTGTCAACTGATTTAGTTTCAAAACTGAATTTCGAAGTGTCGTTGTTGTCCGATAAATAGCTAGACTGGCTAGATCAACGACGCAACGTCTGTTTTCGACCAACGACTTATTCTCATAAAAATGCAGAATTACCATCGAGCTGATCTCACAATGCAGAAAAGGCGGCCCAAAAATTTCCTCGAAGAAGTCCGAAGATACGCAGAGTCGCAGACGCACATGCAATCGTCTGTCGCCCGAAACAGTCTTGTCCTGCGCCACTTGCCAATCTGGATGTGTATCGTACTAATTCTCAGTCAGTAAGTAAGTAGCCAAGGTTTTTTTCTCTCTAAAAAATCCGCTTTAAACTGTCAACAGTCGCATAATTCTAGCTGAAAATGTGTTTTTTATACGATCAAACGCTTTCGCAATATCTCAGCACTTTTTCAGCGCCGTACACAAGTACAGACAGCCCTTGACGTCAGGACCCCGGCGGCCATCTTTGCTGGGAGAATTTTCTGATAGGAAGGAGAATTGAATCGAGTTTTCCGTAGATTTTTCGTCGGAATCGGAAAAAATTCTTCGAAAATTTCTTTGTCGCCCTGGTCCATGGGCGCCGTCCCCTCCCACGCACACGTCTTCACAGGTAGCTACGGCGCTTCGAGCCGCCGGTCGCCGGTTGGTTGTCGGCCGTTCGCCAGGACGCGGACGTCCGCAGGGACAGAGCCCGATGGTGAGCCGTGTACGTGACGCTGCACGTGCGCCGTAGACTGAGCCCGGACAGTTCGGCGGCGGTGGCCGTGGCGACGAACGGGTCGTCGCGGAAATCCGGGCGTCGGCAGAAGTATCCGCGGCAGTGACTGCGCAGAAACATCTGTCGGAAACCGTGCTTGAACTTCTCCTGCGTAGAAATCGTTCGATAGACAGTATAACTGCCGATACGCATACCAAGCCAGTAAACCAACCAGATAGACAGACAGACAGACAGACAGACATCGACGGACGGACTTATGTATTCTATATGCGTAAAGTGGCGTAGCCAAGGGGGTGTGAGGGTTAAACCCCCCTCTTTAGGCGCCGACGAAAAATTTTGAATGTGTTTCCGTGCAAATTTTATTTTCGGACGCGATTCTGCGGGTCAACCCCAACCCCTCGGCGCTATCCGACCAAAAGATTTTAAGCGCCAAAGGTGACGACGGTTTTTGCTTGTCAGTTGTCAGCATCTAAAGGGAAACATCTAGAAGGAACGACAGGATTACCTTTTTTGCTTGTCAAGATTTTTGGAAAGTTGATCACTGTCAAAAGTCAAAACCAAACCCCCTTTTCCGGAAATCCTGGCTACGCCACTGTTTGCGTATATATATATGCGTATATATCAGGGGTCGGCAACCACCGGCCCGTGGGCCATATGCGGCCCGCCAGTGAGTTAATCCAGCCCCAGGGCCCAAAATTCATTTAAGATCAAAGTTAGGTGATGACCACCTGGATGATGCTCTGCTACTGTCGAGAGCAAATATTTCACCTGACATGGAGAAGGTATCGTACAACAAGCAGAAGCAAGCGTCTCATTAAAATGATTAAACAATTTTCCATTTCTAACAGTATTTCATTTTGATAACATTTTTGCATTGCTTTGGTTAGCTATTGTTTTTGTTAGTTATAGTTTGTAGTTATTCCTTCAGTTAAAAAAGGAACCTTGTTTCATTATAATATTAAAATTGCCATAAGTTTTTGTTATTACATCCGATTCTATATTATTTTTCATTTAATGACACTCCCTCTCCCAGTCACTGCCATATACACTGTAGCTGTTTATAGCTCGCTGTCTAAAAACTTGCCGCGACACCTGATATATACGAAATTATCTTACGATAAGACGTAATATGCGCTTTCTGTCGACTCTGTAGAGACTTCAAAGCCCTTCATTATTAACCCTCATTGGCATCTATTTTTGGACGCCGTGGGGTGGGGGGGGCTGGGAGGTGGGGGTAATGACCGAGATTAGTCTGTCGTCTGCCTCTGCTCTGCCATGCCCGCCCGGTACAACCACTGAAGGAGCTCTCCGAACTCACTAATATCACGACGGTCAGGATCAATCGGAAGCCGACTTGATTTCCTTCGAGGGTTGTGTTCCGATGAGGACACGTAATGCGGGGGGAGGGGGGAGGGTTCGATTGCACTCAGCGCATAAAAACAGTTAAGGGGCAAGTCAGTTCCTTGCCCATTACTTGAAAAAATTCAAAGATTTCTCCAAAATCCGGCCTCCGTACAGTCAAAGTCGTCTAACGGTAACGTTAGCAGTCTTCGTGACGGTAATGCATGATGGCAGAAATGGTGACGGTAACTGTGACGAGAATGGATGATGCACTATTGTTCGGCCAGACGTCTTCCAATCGGCTTATTTATAAATTCTAATTTTCTTTTACATTGAATTAAAAGGCGAAGTAGAAAAACGAGAGACAATAAAGATTATAATTAAGATATACGAAATATAGCCTAAGATATAAGATACAAGATATATGTACATCTTATGACGTCAGCGCTGTTGTTGTCCCTCCACCCCAACTTTATTACGCTATTATGGAATTTCACTGCGCGTTTCCACGCTGTCACACCCTTATTTAGCAATCTAATTTCTTTCGTAATTTTGAATTTTCAATGATTTCCCAAGGACAAGGTACACTTCAGGTATAGAGACTTTCTCGACGATATATTATATGGACAGAGTGCTTACGTTGAACAAGCCATAGATGAATGGATTGTAGCAAGAGTTGCTCATGGCCAACCAATTCGAACAGAACCAAATGATGTTGATATGTCTGAAACTAAAGCAGCCAACAGCGATGATTAGTGTTTATTCTAGCCACCATTGGGGGGATTTTGAAATGTTGGGGGGTGACAAGGTCTGAGTCTCCACACTTTGGGGGGATTTCCATCCCCAGCCAACATGTAAAAAATTTTGGGAGAATTTTAAAACTTTGGGGGAAATTCCCCCCCCCCCACCAGAGAGGCCTAGAATAAACACTGAGCGATGATCAGAAAGTACATTGTACAAACGTTCTGACAATTTCTATACGATCTCTGTAGAGTAACTTTATAGTGGTCAGTGTACTGTAATTAATCGATGAATGAATGAATGAAGGGTAATAAAGAATTCCGACAGTATTATCTTAAATGTCGCTATGGGAAATTAATAGTTTGTGTCTATGATTTTATTTGGACAGACTGGATTTGCCCACAGTGTCACGCCACGAGTTTACTTGCGAAAATAGCACACCACTTTTTGCGGTTCACTAAGTGAATATAATTATTCATTTGGTTGTATTTATAATTATATGGATACTACTGGACCGTATAATCGTATATACCTATAGAGTTAATTTCATTTAAGTCATGAACATGGCCATTTACCTCAAAACAAGTCGATTCGGTGTGTGGTTTAGACCGCCAATGTAGGTTAATTATGTTCGAAATTCGATTTCTCGTGGATGGCTATAGAGGAGGCCTGACGCAGGTTTCAGGTAATCCCTTAACTGCGTTTTATAATGCAATCTTGCATCTTCGTCCTGAATATTTTATTATTTCTATAAGCTAGTACCTATAATAGTCATTCGGTTTTATATAGCGCGATTTGTAAAGGGATGATTGAAAAAGCGTTAGATTCCGGCGACGCGGACACGTAGCAGTGCAAGCCTTATCCGGGACGCACACTCATCCATCTTCCGGATTCAATTTGTTACGGATTTTTCTCGTAACTTCCCGTTTCCATCGTTTGCCAGTCACTGTCTGACCCGGTACACAGAGGCCGTGGGGAAAAACGGAGTAGACGGGGGCGTGCCCCTTCCATTTGTTCCCAAACCCTGCCCTCGATCCGCCCTTTCGGTGGCGTGCGAAAAGACCCGTTTGATATACAGTAAGACCAAGTGGAACTATGTGATGGGTCCCGTGAACTAGTTTCTATTTGACCATTGCCGGGCAAAATAAACCAGAAGCGCTTGTATATAGTGAATCGGGTCTTGTCTTTTTGAGTTGAGTGTCGCTTTCTTATATACTTGCAGTGTTTCTCAAACTGTGTGCCGCGGCACACTAGTGTGCCGCGCGAGATTATCAGGTGTGCCGTGGGATTTTTTGGAAATTTTATTAGCTTTACAGTGTCAATATTTTAAATTTCTCAGATCAATGACTGTGCTTCAACACTCTATCTTGTACGCATAGCCAGTGAGGGCAGGCAGGTGCGTGACCGACGAGTCTGATTAAACTAGAGTCTTGATAACTCGCCCCCTGGGACCTAGAAGGACAGGAAGTGCAGCATCGCATATCGAGCAACGTTCCCTCTAATTTTTTGTAGTTTGCGTGCGCATGAAATTTCTTGTGTGCAAAATTTTACATGGAAAGCCAACTAGGCCTACTGTTCGCACCCAGAACTTGTCTGTAATCAGCATTACTTATTTGCTAACAAGTTAATACGCCTCAAAACACTGATATCGGCCAATGATCCACCTTTTACAATTTTCCCAACAGTTTAGAACACAAACACATGCATTGGCGTTAACTTGGATGAAAAAATGGTGGGAGCGCAAACCATATACCTTCCCTTTCCTATGGTACCTTCCCTTTCCTATGGTAGCCTTTCAAAGAGTGGGGCTCGAGTCTAGAGGCCTAATAGAAGCTTACGACTATGATTACACATGGCGGTTTAACATTAGTCTAAAAAGTCAAGCATCACAAATGAGGCATTACGAATTTGCAAAGGGATTATGATTTTCATGGACTTAGTGTTTCTCTTCGATCCTTACTATGTTCCCATTCGATCCAGGTCAGTTACGCTTCCTCTAAGAAGACGACTCTTAATGTGCATCGTCATGTCTAGATGGTAGTTTTCTAATTCAGTGTTTCCCAAAAGTGGGTCGCAGGGCTGTCTTAAGAAATTTATATGCATGCAATCCTCCATACACAGCTTGTATTAAAATGATTGTGTTTTATTAAACCTTTACGCAATTATAGCCTAGAATAATTTTTGCAGGGTCACGGCATGTTACAAAGCCACTGACGTGAGTCGCACAATTCAAAAATTTTGGGAAGCCCTAGTGACCTAGTCTATAGTACTTTTTAAAATTTAATCTTGTTTCACAATAACGCAAGTAAAGCGTATTCCGACCATTTTGCTCCGAAACTCCACTAACAATAGCTACTGTTCTTTAGAGATATTGATTTTCACATACCTGGCGGTTAAGCGACTTTGTCACACTCATAGGATTTTTAAGACGCGTAACAAAGGTATGTTCCTGGCAAAATTTTAAAAAGCTAATTTTGAAGAAATCTCAATATCTATTTCTCTCATTTTGTCTTATTTGGCAAATATATGAGTAATTCTGCATAATATGTTTGCCATATTTTTCATTCAAATTGAATCAGAGCTTTTGTTTTGCCATTTATTCAAAACTCAGAACTTCAGAAGATTACTTTCAACCAACGTTCGCCAGATGGCCTAATGCATTTTTATATTACATGCTATTATTAGGGTCGCGACACGTTACAAGACCTTTGAAATGGGCCGCAGTTCCAAAACATTGATATCAAGTCCCTTGGTATACGAGATGATGCCTATGTGGGGAGGGGTTGTGGCTTCGCAGTTAAGACTACGTGGGGCCAAGTGCGCCTAAGCATGGACCATAGCCTAGGCCACTAAGATACAACCCCTGCCCTGTGTCTGGTGTGATTGGGGAGCTTGCTTCTCTTAGGTAGCTGGAGATGCACACGGTTTCCACTTTCCTTCTTTCAAAGTTCTGTGAGGCAATGGATTCCGAATAGCATATCGTCTATTATGCCATAGGCTACTGATGTTCGCTGGCTTTGACGAGGGGTTTGATGCCTTTCATCAGCAGAAATTGCGACGTCTTTTCAAGTGTGCCGCCGATGTTTTCACATATTTCTAGTGTGCCGCTAAGACGAAAAAGTTTGAGAAACACTGTTAGGCCTATATAGTGTCTGGTGTATTTTATTGCCGAGCGAATACAGTCCCTTACAGGAAACGGTTCAAAACGAACGGTTCTTCGTCTGTTTTGTAATCTTTCGGTCCTCAAATTTCTCTTCGTTTCGATATAGAATAATCCAATGCCCTGCTTCTGAAGCGTCAAATCTCAGCGTAAGATTCGGCGTTTCTTGTATACATTTGGGAAAATGCGCGCCAGTTTTCTCTGCGTTCTGCCGAAAAATGCCAGTATACTGTTCAAGGATTTTAACTGAACATATTCCGAGGTCAACGAAACACGGAAAGACCCCGTTTTTTCGCGAAAATTTCCAGATTAATTCGCAGTTCCAGCCACACGAATAGCGTAACAGAATTCTTTTAAAAACGACAGAATCTGAAACGATTCCGGGGTCAGCCCAACCTCGACGCTTGAAACATAAACAAGCGTTTTTTACCGAAAGAAAGCGACGACCCAACACAAGGTGTCGCATCTGGACCCCTCGTTCGACCAATTTTACCTGACCCGCCGCCGCCGACCAAACGACCCGGGAGAGATAAATTGTCTCGATAGTCGCAACTGCCCCACCCCCACCCCAGCTGTTGTCTATTCCCGCGCCCGTTTGATCCCCGATGCAGTAGGAGATTTATTCGAAACTGCGGCAGAAATTTGTTTTCGGACGTTTGGAAAAAATCAGACGGTCAAGGCAAGCTGGCATATAGAGGCGATTTGCTAGATCTGATTCTCGTTTCGTTCAGCGTTGAATCCATGTGTTCATCTTTGGCCAGCTTTTTTATTCTAAAATTTCCTAAAATTAAATTATTCCGCGCGATTTAGTCTAAGCCCACAACTACTACTTCAAGTAATCGGGATTTTGAAAATGCAAAATGGCGAGAGATTTTTAAATTAATTTTTAGGATATCAAAACACACAAAAGAATCATATTAAAATAATAATATTATTAGAAGTAATGTTGCAGCTTTCGCGGTAAAATGTTAAAAGATTCCAACGCTGATAGGAATTTTTAAAAATTATAATTACTTGATCCATAACCACTGGCTACTTGGATTTACAACCTTGACCACCACGGATTACGGATTGCGGACTATGGATTCTACCCAGATTAAGCGCTCGTGAATAAGCCGGTGCACTGCGCCAAGCTTCGGGCAGCGCTATAAAAATTTCGTGTTTCTTGCTTTACCTTTATACTTTTTACTTTACCGGTTAGTTTGCCAAGACGAAGTAAACTGCTGCTATAGTGACTATTTTGCTCCAATACATGACGTTCTCAGAACGGTTGGTTCTGGCGGTCATTTTGTGTATTTTGACAATGAACGAAAGTGTATTAACCCCTTAACTGGGGATCCCGTATATATATCCGTCCATTTTGCATCGAGTTACAGTTAAATACACGGTTAAGGGGTTAAAGGCAGCGGTTGTGAACTCACTAATTTATGTCTGGTTCGATGACGGAGAACAGGTGGTACAACTGAAGTGGCAACCAGCAGAAAGCGAACAGTGCAACGACAACAACGAGCATTTTGATCACCTGAAACATCATGATGCAATCACGTATCACCTGTATTAATACCTGGATTTATTAATACACGTGTAAATCACCTGGCTATATATACAGAGTTGAATTTGGCGATTCAAAAATCTACAAGAGAATCTGAACCACTCTGAGCTCTGTTATTATTCAATTTATTCTATCATTAGAATGCAACACTCGGATAAAAGGCAATAAATGTGTTTCATTTTCATATTTAATGCATAATTGCGAGAGACGTTTTAAAAAGTTCACTTTAGAGGGGATTGTTGTTGTTGTTGTTGTTGTTGTCAAGCTCATAACAAGAACACAAGAACATAAAATGACCTCATGGGCGTTCGGAGGGCGGTGCAAGGGGGTGCAATTAACTTATAATCTTTCAGATCTGGTCTTAAAACACATCTGTTTGACATGGCTTATCCACCTTAGATTGCTCTCCCGCCGTTTCGGACTGATCTTCTGACTTGACCTGGCTCTAATGCTATTTGGATTTGGTGCACCATACGCTGATGCCCTGGGCATTATGATAGTGGCGCTATAGAAGTTGATTGATTGATTGATTGATTGCACCCCCTGGAAAAATTGAGGAGTTATGAAAAGTAAAATTACTTGTTTCTTTCGTCAAAAACCTTGTTTTGCACCCCCTGGAAATTGTTTTCATTTCTTTCGTCACAAGATCCTCGTTTTGCAGCCCCTCTTCCTGGAAAAATTTCTGCGGACGCCCATGAATGATCTGCTATTAAGGATGGAGGATCTTAAATGACACATTAGTAGGTTACACTAAGGAAAGCGCAGTGTATAATTATAACGTTCCGAAAACGTCACTTTGATATAAACAGCTTTGATGTTCAATTCGGTTAAATACTCGCTCAAGCCATCCTATAGACAAACGTTGCTCAACAGCAGTTAACAACTACCGGTTTTCCGAAGTCTTTAAAAGCGCCGCCTATGTGGAATCTCGCCAAATTGATGTTCATTTAGTTTATGGTCCCGTGGGGGTAGCGAGTCTTTGATGATGATGGAGATGTCTACTCGGTGAAAACGTTTTATACAACCCTGCAGCGGACGTGGCGAAGCGGTTTCCTCAAATATAGAAACTGCATCTTTGGTTAATTTATTAGCCGCAAAAGAGGACGCGAAAGGCAATTTCGCCTCCAGCAGATACAAAAGATTTGGTTGCAGTTTCTTTATGCGCCTGTTTTTGCCACGTAGAACTTTTGAAGAGCAGACTAACATAAGACATACATACATACATGCATACATACATAAAGACAGGCAGACAGACAGACAGAAAAAGATAAATCTGCATTCGTAATGTGAACAAGCGAACGCAAACGTGCGTAAACAATTGTTTAAGAAACCGATGCTCAGAGTTTTCCCAAGTGTAGCTGGTTCATTTTTTCTCGGCACACGCAGTAATGAGAGACGCTCTTTATAGTTCTCGGTTGGTTCTTATTCTGGATCGTTAAGTCAAAAGCAGAACGCATAAGACCCACTCTCTCTGTGTGTGTGTCTCTGTCTCTGCCTCTGTCTCTCTCTGTCTCTGTCTCTCTATCTCTGTTTCTGTCTCTCTCTGTCTCTCTGTCTCTGTCTGTCTGTCTGTCTGTCTCTGTCTCTCTGTCTCTCTGTCTCTGTCTCTCTGTCTCTGTCTCTCTCTGTGTCTCTGTCTGTCTGTCTGTCTCTCTTTATCTCTCTGTCTCTCTGTCTCTTTGTCTCTCTCTCTCTCTCTCCTTTCTTCTCGAATGATTGTGGAAAATCGAAGGAGGCAATCAGGCCGGACAACGTGAGAACCGAGAAGGCAATCTGCAATTATATTATTTTTCGGTGCTCTGTCATTCTAGCCAGCCAGCACGGGTGCCAGCCAGCACGGGTGCCAGCCAGCACGGGTGCCAGCCAGCACGGGTGCCAGCCAGCACGGGTGCCACGGGTGCCAGCACGGGTGCCAGCCAGCACGGGTGCCAGCCAGCACGGGTGCGGGTGCCAGCACGGGTGCCAGCCAGCACGGGTGCCAGCCAGCACAGGGTGCCAGCCAGCACGGGTGCCAGCCAGCATGGGTGGTGCCAGCCAGGGTGCCAGCCAGCACGGGTGCCGGCCAGCACGGGTGCCAGCCAGCACGGGTGCCAGCCAGCCAGCACGGGTGGTGCCAGCCAGCAGCGGGTGCCAGCCAGCACGGGTGCCAGCCAGCACGGGTGCCAGCCAGCACGGGTGCCAGCCAGCCAGCCGGGTGCCAGCCAGCACGGGTGCCAGCCAGCACGGGTGCCAGCCAGCACGGGTGCCAGCCAGCACGGGTGCCAGCCAGCACGGGTGCCAGCCAGCACGGGTGCCAGCCAGCACGGGTGCCAGCCAGCACGGGTGCCAGCCAGCACGGGTGCCAGCCAGCACGGGTGCCAGCCAGCAGCCAGCACGGGTGCCAGCCAGCACGGGTGCCAGCCAGCACGGGTGCCAGCCAGCACGGGTGCCAGCCAGCACGGGTGCCAGCCAGCACGGGTGCGGGTCCCATTATTTCGTCGCTCAGAAGCTACTGGATAAGCAAGTTGACTATGGGAGTAGGCTTAGACTGAATCCAGCTGTACATAAATATCCAACATATTGTAGCGCAGTGTAAAGCTATTTTGAAGTATATAGGCTTCATAAATTTGCTGAAAGTGACAGTTAAGATAGCGATGAAATCTTGAGGGACTTTCTGTAATCTCCACAAATCTCCCAGAATCGGCTGGAGTCTCATACACTGTAGAATCCCCACCACCCCACCCCACCCCAAAGCAGTGCAAGATTAGTAGTCAGTGGAAGTTATGTACACTCGACATAGGATTTCTAGTCGGTCCTTAAAATTCATTGGCGGTTTATCGTTCCTTTTTTCAAATATAGGCCTACATTGCGTAGGGGGCCTATATAGCTTATTGGATTCTAAAAGTTATAATACCAACGTTACAACATGAACCCCTTGATATGACGCTCGCGTTCAACCAACAGATACTCTTCTCAATCCGGCTCAAGGGGCGAATTATGGCATGCAGAAGATGACTGCCAACTTCAGGGGCGCATCCAGGAATTCAGTTTGAAGGGTACCTCTTGTTCTAGTTCCTCAGTCTGCCTTGACTCACCTCTTCCACAAGGATTGATGCTTGCGTTAAAATAATAGAAATGGGAGAAGTAGGGATGAAAATTACTCACTTATTATCTATTCGTGCATTTTCGGCATTTTTTGCCACGTTTAGGGTGATTTGTGGCGGTGCCCCTGTAGACCCTCTAACACTACCTTTCTGAAAAAATACGCTGGATGATAGAGAGACAAAGACAGCAATTGTAGGAATTGAACGCAGACAAGAAAAATGTAGAGTTTCCCTGGATTGCATATAGAAGATCGCGTCGGAATAATTATTCTATTTATCACAAAGTCGCGGCAATGGGCAAATTGAACACCACCACCCTATCAGGAATGAAATTGCTTTAGTGCACCAAACAACAGCTGCACCCTGTATCCATTAGGAAGCCATAGACAATAATAACACTTCTGATGAAATTATGTCCCACAGACAGTTATAAGCGGTCGCATTTCCTCTACGGCGTCTTGAAAACTGTTCTTTGAACGACACGTAGATATATTTATTATAATATATTAATGCGATGGAATTATTCTATTTACTATAGTAATTAGTTATATTAATTTTAATTAATTAATTAATTAACACCGAAATCAAAATCTTTTCAGTTTGGAGGTATAGGGTGATTGCCTATATTGCCTGTTCTAAAATTTGAAAACATACCCATAAATCTCAAGATTTTAATCTAATATTACCCTACTTTTTCGGATGCAGACCTAATTCGGGGAGCTCAGTACGCCCCCCCCCCTCCCCCCAAATTCTCTAACCGGATCTAGAAAAGTCGGTCTGTAGAAACATTTGTGCTCCCTCCATTATTCTGCACCTCTTGCTACGCCCAGTGCCAGAAAAACAACGCCCATAATTACACTATTCCACCGGCAAGTCACCCCCCGTTATTAATACCCTGTGCGCCCACGCTTCCGCTATCTTGACGTAGGGTGAACTGACGTGGAGCGAAAGAACGATGTAACCGAGTTACGTACCGCTTATCAATGCTACCGTAAGTTCAAAGCAATTTCCACGGGCGTTTTCTTCCCCGTTCATTCATTTTCCATCTCCGCGGAGATAAATCTCGTCTAGCAGTCGCAGAAACTTCAAAGGGGCGCCCCAGTCGGAGCGGCACTGCCCGACCAAAAAATTATCAAGTGGGGGTGGCCAGCACGGGTAGGGGTGGTGGGGGGGGGGTTGCCTCGACCAGGGAATGGGGCGGTTGAATCCGTCAGACCTCCTCCCGGCAGATGGCACTGATCAAAGAAAGCAACCCCCTCTCCGCGTGTGTGTGTGTGTGTGTGTGTGTGTGTGGTTTCCGCCGCCGTTTTGATTCATTTATATTGCGCCTCGCTTCGTTCACTCGATAATTAATTGGCTCCTGTTCTGAGCGCAGACGGTCATGACTGCTGGCTGCGTTGACTGCGTCTGAGTTGCTGGTGTCGTCGTCGTCGTCGTCGTCGTCGTTATCATTTTTGTTGAAACGTTTCTTCTACATTATTCGTCACCGTGTTTCGGTTTTGAAAAAAACATCTGACTTACTTACTGGATTTTACAAACAGGGGTGGGGTGGGGGGGGGGTTAAGATCCAAATCAAGGAGCGACCATCGACCGACTGACGTCAAGTACATTGTTGTAATTATAAGGACCATTTTGAAGTCCTTCGGGGCCGTCCATAAAGTACATCGCGCTCGAGGGGAGGGAGTATAAGAAAACGACAGAGGAGGGGTGCGGTAAAGATACGATATGTGCAATGATATTTAACTTTCTCTTCTGATGGATGTATGTTCTAAATAGGTGTCAATGGTTGCAGAATATGGGGCGACATCTTTATACAGAAGAGCTCTGGGTCCGAACGGGGTTGGAGCGACCCGAGCATGCGTGTCCCTCGTGACCACGCTAATGGACTGCTGTGTTTAGGTGCCATGGAGGGCGCCACAAGCCAAATATTGGGTGGGCCAACACGGCCTGTTTGAAATTGGACAATGCAAGGACTGGTGCTACAGTAGGCTATAGATATGCAAAAATTCAGAAGAATGATGAAATGAATTAAAACCACATATTCTCGTGTCCCCATCTTTGCTGTGTCAAACCGTACTAGAACTGTCAATATATTCTGTCTAAATTGTTTTCTGGAGCTTTCGAAATGCCACGAAAAATAATGAGCCATTTGAAACGACACTATACAAAGTCTTTCAGAAATCTATTCTCTGTCAAATGTCTAAAAAATCAATCGAGAGATAAGATGGCGCTTAAGAGAGCTGGTTTCTTCTGTTACAGGTTTTATAGGCCACAAAAATATTATAAAATTGATACCCTGTTTGAAATTGGACAAAGCAAGGACTAGTGCTACAGTAGGATATAGATATGCGAAAATTCAGAAGAGTGATGAAACCAATTAAAAATAGGTGCTCTTCATCAAAACAGTTTACCCTACTTGAGGGCTATGCCTCGTTGCTTGATTTTCTGAAGTGTCGATCGATTTCGTTTGAGATCTTCAAATGGTCACTGCGCAGTTACTGTCAAACTTATCTTTTAAGCAAGTCATACATAAAGATATTTGGGTTTGTCTGTTTGGCTTTCGAAAAAAAAATTCGAACGATCTTTGGTCCACATTGTTAACTAATCAACTCAAGATAACAAAGTAGTCGATCACCGGAGAGAGAGAGACAGACAGACAGACAGACAGACAGACAGACAGACAGACAGACAGACAGAACTCTTCTCTTGTCTTGAGGCTGTGCATCAACACAGTGTTCATGTAATTGCTCTCCATCAATCTGACTTCGCCAAGAAACTAACAAGAAAATAGGGTGATATGACATACCCGCCCCCTGCTTCCTCTCCCTTCCCTCCCCCACTCGAACTCTGCGCAAAATAAATCAACGTCTTCAGACGATCGCCGCCGGGATAAATAACATCCAAACCGCTGACGTTGTCGTGGATGGATGGATGGATGGATGCATGCATGCATGCATGTGTGGATGGATTGATGAATGGATAGTTGACTGTGTGTTTGATCGCGTAGCAGGCAATTTCGATCTGGAAACTGTATAATTTCCAGACATCCAATTTCAACCAACGCCGTCTCAAATATGTCACTGTTATTACGTATGTGGAGAAAAACGCTATTCAAGCCGTGAGGCTCCGTAGACCGAAAGAAGACGAACTATAGCTGCGATTCACGGGTTTTAAAAGGTCGTGCCGGATGCTTTGTGTCAATTACTTTCTTACTTACTTTATTTTTAATTAGTTTCGCACGAGACTACCATTTTTCGGTGACATATATATATATATATATATATATATATATATATATATATATATATATATATATATATATAGCGTAGTCGCATTAGATGTGTGCAGGTGAATTCTTTTCTGATCACTAATTCGTCTTCCTTTCACCGTTCTTCCTATCGTTTTGGGCAGCGCATTCACGGTGGAAGCTCAATTACGAATCGGTGAGAAGAAAAAAGATCGATTTGACCCCGGGAGTGACGCGAAAAGCCGTCACCTCTGACAAAAGGATCCCTCTAGCGGCGACAACTTCCAACCAACGCGCTCATTAACCCCGAATGGCAAGAATGATAAGACCGTATCGGCGACTCTTTTCGCGCTTTCGTCGCTATGGATCGGTCCGATCTGAGGGGTGACAGGTCTCGATTAAGAGGCATCGGGAAAAAAGCAAGACAAATAGCGTGTTAGTCTTCCTGTAAACAGCTAGACGGATTGATTCGAACCGGGCAGGACACGTGACATGACCGCGTGGTTCGAAATCGAATGGCTCCCTGCATTGGTGTTCTTCCGCTTTTTCTCGTCTGCTTTGAGAAACAAAAGCAGACGACGGATGAGAACATCACGGGGCGCGCCGACGCCGGCTGGACGGTGGCTGACTGAATGACAGGCAGTGGCGTAGCCAGGAATTTGATTGGGGGGATGGTTATAAATTTGGGGTATATATATTATATATACTATATATTATATATGTTATATCTGTATATATATATATATATATATATATATATAAACAAGCAAAAGATTTGGACTAACTATCAACCCAAAGAAAACGAAAACCATGGCAATCAGCAGAAAGGAAAAGCTCAAATCAAAATAGCACTAGATAACACAACAATAGAACAAGTCGAAAGTTTCACCTATGTTGGAGGAGAAATTAGCAGTAATGGAAGTCATCAAGAAGACATAAAACAAAAAATCGCCAAAGGACTGCAAACGATGGGGAGATTGCGAAAAATCTGGAGCAGCACTTTATATTTAAACATCAGCACAAAAACCACATTATACAACACCATAGTAGTCCCACAAATTATATATGGAGCAGAAACATGGAGCATGAAAGAAACAGACGAAAGAAGACTACTGGTGGCCGAAATGACGTGCTTACGAAGAATCCTGGGAGTAACCCGACTGGAAAAATAAGAAACGAAGACATCAGACAACGTCTCAACATGAAGGATACAATAATCGACAAAATTAGGAAGAAAAAGACTAAAATGGTATGGGCATGTCAACAGAATGGATGAAAAGAGACTACCATACAAGGCTCTCTACACTCAAATATGACCGCGTGGAAACAAATCGAAGAGGAAGACCCAGGAAAAAGTGGATGGACAACATCAGAGAAGACATGAACATGAAAGGAATTACAATAGTAGAAGGAAGACGATTGACAGAAGATAGCTGACTTCTTGAAACATTTTGTGTCTAGCTATTGCCGAATTTGATGAGCTGGCAGAAAGCAAAGATGATGATATATATATATATATATATATATATATATATATATATATATATATATATATATATATACTTGCGAGATTCGTGCAAAACCGACGAGAAAATTCCATGCCCATAAGGGGCAGTAAGGCCATGTTGCCAAAAAGCTTTTATATTGTCTAGGAAACTGCTCTACATCAATGAAGTTCCTGTCGTTGCACTGGTCATTCTCACGTGCTGCTTTCAGTGTTATATGGGGACTCGGTGGACTTGTGGTATGATTCTTGACACGCAACCGGAGGGTAGCGGGTTCGAATCTGACCCTAGCCACCTTGTGAATGGCTTAAAGCCTACCACTATTACTAGGCCTACTATTTTTACTACTACTATTATTACTACTACTACTACTACTACTACTACTATTATTATTATTATTATTATTATTATTATTATTATACGTGCTATTATTCATTTGAGCTTTAAAATTTGTTTAAAAGCGGGTTTTTAGGATGGCGACTTCCGGTTCTGATGTCAACTGGAATTTTCTGGAATCTTCGGTAAAACCATACCTTTAAAAGAGTCAGAGATGTTGGGAGCCAATGACGGCATCCGATGCAGTTTCCCTTTCTCGCTCTCCTCTCTGTACGTGGGTTCCACGTACAACGCGGCATATCTCACCGTTTCCTATCAGATCAGCCAACCCCTTCACAAGCAAGACCAGTTATTACAGCCGACTCGACCTCTTTCCTCGTAAACACTGATAATAACTTTCTGACGACTGAAATTACTGGCCACTGATGACGCTATAGAAGTTACTGGCATACACCGTCTTCGGCGAAGAGAGATAATTAATTAAATTAGGAAATAAGGAAGTGAGTAAGTAAGTAGACTGGCTGTATTGTACAGAATCGCTGTTTCTCGGAAGACTTAATAAAGGAAATGATACAGAAAAAATAGAATTTCCTTTTATTGCGCGACCGTGAAATTAACGAGAGATTCATGCATCCATCCAGTCGACAGGAAGACAGACAGGAAGAAAGACAAGAAGACAGACAGGAAGACAGACTGGTAGTTTTCCTGCTTTAGACAATATTCCTGACTTCATTCAAAATATTCTGTCACTCTAGCCTTGTTACTTCTCTGCAGATACTTAGTGGAATAGTGTCTCTTATATATATATATATATATATATATATATATATATATATATATATATATATATATATATATATATATATATATATATATATATATATATATGATATGATGTGAATGGCATATGAAAGTAGGTTCCAGCTGATTTCAGTATCATTACTTAAATAAAGTGCGCCATCTGGTGGTGGTGATGGTGGTCTGATCCAAAAGGAAAAGCCTCCACTTTCTTTGATCTCCAACCCGAATGAACCTACCCTACGCAGAAGACCGACATTAACAATGCCTAATGCCCGACCGCGGGTGGACGTTGGGAACCGAATTTCCTGGATTTAAGAGCCTTCGCTCCCAATCTCAGCGGGACGTTCAATTTTGCAGCCGCTTTAGAAGTCGCCCCTGGATAGGCCTATATAGTGCGTGTAGAATGCTACGGACGGACGCCCCGAAGCGCAAGCGCTACTGCACCGTCAAACTGATCATATTATACAGACTGTCTATATTACAGCTCTTGTCGGCCCATACTATACAATGAATGGTAAGCTTGTAAAAAGTTTTCTGTAATAATTTATGCTCTTTTTTCTAAGATTCTGGATACTATGCATCAGTATATACATGCAAATGAACAAGGACTATACATAATCTTCTGCAGCCTCTCCAGTGGCATCTACAGCCTTGCCCTTGACAACATTATCGACCGCCCGAGGCAGGAACGCATTGCAATCGTGGGCGTTTGATCGCATGACGTAGCAATGAAGTCAGGCCGTGAAGGTGTAACAAAAGAATTGAACGACGCTGGTTTTTTTTAATCCCCAGTGTTTGAAGTGTTATCACATTCGACGCCGGAGTACAGCTGCAGGAGGGCGTTGACCTACAGTAGGCAGGTGCGTGATTTATTTCACCTCTGGTTCATCTTTGACTGTGTCCAGTTTGATTAAATCAACTTGTCTCTGTTGCTCGCCAGTTCCTCCAGAGTCATCCTATTTCTTCCAGTTGTTTTCCCTTCCAGCTTGAGGCCCCACCGTATTGAGGTCTTTGCTTATGCTACTTCTTCCATCTTTTCAGTCCGTCCATCTTGTTCTCTTAGTGATGTTTATGATAGGATTTTTGTCTTTCATTTTCCATGTTTCCAGGTATTCCATTCTTTTCTTTCTTACGGTGTTAAGTCGATTTCTTTGTTTGTTACATGCTCTTTATAGCCAACATCGACAGCATCTATCCTTTTTTCCAGTTATACGTTTCAGTTAATTATGACAGGTTTAATATTCGCAGTTTTTCAAGTTTATATCATGTCTTTTGAATATATAAAAGTTGAAAGTGACGGATTTTTGCCATGGAATCAATGTTCAACATCGACAGAGAACTGCAGTTAATTATATTTTGTTATAAGTTGATCAATGTCTGACACTTGTATATTTTGTTCTAATGATACGATGCAAAACATTGTCTTGCCTTCCCAACTCTCTCTCTCTCTCTCTCTCTCTCTCTCTCTCTCTCTCTCTCTCTCTCCTATCCGGTCTGCCACCTGCCCGTGTTTAATCTAGACTCCTGGACTCCGGGGGTAGACTGACAAAGCCGGGGGGAAACTGACAAAGCCGGGGGAAATTCTGCTAGGGGCTGCTGTTAGTCCATGTAGTATGCCAAAATTTCCGGGGGAATTTGAAATTTCCGGGGGGAGAAAAAAAAGGGCAATTTCTCCCCCCGCGGAAACGGCCTAGATTAAACACTGCCACCTGCTCTTTCTGCAGTCTCCAAGAAATGCCTAAACGCAATAGGTTTTTTGAAGTAATTGACTTCATCTCCATGTCACACATACACAGTTGAGAACAGGACACATCACTAATGAGCATTTGTAGTATTAAACCGATTTCGCCCCCCGCACCCCACCCCATCCCCATCCCCACCCGCCCACGGCACTCAGCGGTCAACTTGGCGCCTAATAAGGTGTGTGATGCCAATGCTCGCACAACACCGACAGATTTCAAGCATCGAGCGCCGAAACTGACGGCGAGAATGACAATATACTGTAGCTATCATTTTACAGAGACGTGTTTAGTAAAGGGTGAAATGCGAAAGGGAATAAAAAAAGAAATTCAACGGCGAACGTGTTTTAATGGACGCAAATTGAATCGCTTTTCTCTGCATGAACGTCGGCGGAGGACAATTCACACGCATGTCCGGATTGTCCGGATTGTACCTGAGGCGGATTTACTTACCGGATGATTTTTTTCGGGTCCAACTATAAGAACCAACCCGCTCGGCGAAAATGGCGGTCGATTAGACACACGCGACAGCACAATTCCGCTGAAAGGGCATTCCGTGAACGTCATCGGAAACTGATTCGACTCTTTTCATGCGCGATTCAATACAAATGGACCCTCTTCTAACGATCCTAATTAAGCAACTAACCTCCGAACAACAACACTGCAGCGATTACGAGTTGGAACAGAGTTTCAGCGGCGATTAATTCAATATCTAATTAATAGCAAACTATTTCGTTAATTTGTAATAATATTATTCTAAGAAATTATTTTACATATTTTCCTGATTATAATTCTACTTGTTGCCCGGCTAATTCTAATTGAAAATGAGCTATCCTCCAATCAGTGGCGGCTCCAGGAATTCTTGGTTGGGGGGATGAAAAATGTATTGGAAGTTGGTGGGGGATGCGAAGTGAAGAAGAAAAACAAGAAAATGTGAAAAGGGTCATTGCTAGTAGTGTTTTGCTCACTAAATGTTAAGAAACCTTGCCAAACAAAGGCCGGTAGTCTAAGCAAGAAAAAGGTCATTTGCAGTATTTTTACTAAATTTTTAAAAACTCACCGGAAAATAGGTTGACAAGCAAAAAAGATCAAATTCCTACATTCTTACTGGCTTTTATGGCCATTCGAGGCTCACACGGTTTCGTATTATTATTTTGCTTTTATGGCAACCTGAACTTAATGGGCGGCCTTTCCTTCGATATTCTTCTCTGATAATGTAAGCGGCTCGCCCAGGGCCACGGTCAAATCATCGAGGCAACCCTCTCAATGGCGCTAATCCTAAACTTAAACCGTGACCATATCCCCCTACCTAATCCCAGCTGTAACGTGACGCAACATTAACCTACAGTACTTGACTGTAGCATTATAGCATATTATGTAGAAACTGAGAATGAATCTTATTATTATTATTATTATTATTATTATTATTATTATTATTATTATTATAAATGATAATTTTTATAGCGCTATATGCGTAGCGAAGGCCATAGTCAAGAGCACTTTGCAATAGTCTTTAGTAGGAAATGTTGAAAAGATGCGTATTAAGTTTCGCTAAGAATCGGTCGGGGGTGGTCTCCCTTAGATGCATGTACAGCGTACAGTGTACAGTGTACTTACTGCTCATAAATCAACAGAACCGAGCCTTAGGAAGTACATCCAGTACAGTACAGGCGGAAGCATGCCCGGTACCACAGTACCGCTGCGTCAGGGTACCAGACGCCGGTACGTAAGGAGATCTGGTTTTTATTGCATAATTATAGAAGTAAAATTGCTTATGGACGACACATGCACAGACATCGCCTTGTGCTGGTTCTCTTTTGAGAATTTAAGCGAGACTTGTCCTTCTCGCTCTCGCGAGATTATCCCCGACGAGTGCGTAACCATGGCAACGCTCGTCGAAGAATATTGAACTGTCAGACGGATCATGGAAGAGTAATCATCTATTCCCCCCTCCCCTCCCCCCGCATCTTCTGCTGCATTTTTTGTGTAAGTTTCTCGCGGTCCGCCGTTTGACGCCGACGAATGCAGTATATATTTATACGGTGAAACTGGAGCCACTGACATTATCAGACCGCCGATGTAATGTTCTGACAGCGTCAGAGACCTGTGGAGCTAGCTTGGAAAATTTCGGGTGACACGCGCCAGACTCCTTGTTAGTAATTGTGCATGTATAAAGTGACAGGTGCAAACTGGATGGAAATAGAACCTGTCACAGATTGTCAGACGCGCACTTTTGAAATAATCGAATCGAAAAACACGCACACGCAAACAATAAATCACCCTCTTCTGACAATATTTAGCACCACCTGCAGACCTAAGGGTGCCCCCTCTGACTCTGAGATTGAAAATTCGGGTGAGTTTTTTTTCTGCGCGTCATGGCTTGCCGACAGGTGAAAAATTCTCAACGGAAGTCGTCGGCCATTTTGCTGGGATAGAGAGACGCTGTCTACGCAGATCTACGGGTCTTCTGCTGGAAAATCCTTCCACCGGAAAGCAGAAAGCCTACGGAGTTACGGATGACGTGGTCGACAGATGTGTCTTGTTGGAAATGACATAAGGGTAAAACGTTACAGTCCCTATAAGTACAACCCATGATTACGCGACTCTTACTGTATGCATAGTATATACCCCATTATACGCTGAACGAAGTGTTCTGGTATGGAACTATTTTTCCTTCGGAAGATTTAATCTGAATCTCTCGTCAGCCGTCGGACATTTTTTCTGGCGTAGACGTTCCTAAGTCAGAAGTCAAGACTTACTTACCTACTCAAATGCCTACTCAAATGAGACATCCTGTCTCTCTCGGAAGCCGAACAATGCAGGAGACTTCAGACTAATGGACTGTCTTTTGATGTGGAATACGGAGAGAGAGAGAGAGAGAGAG
This sequence comes from Metaphire vulgaris, assembly GCA_018105865.1. Classification (NCBI taxonomy): domain Eukaryota; kingdom Metazoa; phylum Annelida; class Clitellata; order Crassiclitellata; family Megascolecidae; genus Metaphire; species Metaphire vulgaris. The sequence goes on from CM030834.1 coordinate 22,628,909, forward strand.
AGAGAGAGAGAGAGAGATAGAGAGAGAGAGAAGAGAGAGAGAGAGAGAGAGAGAGAGATTCCATTCAAGAGAGAAAATCTGGCTCTTATGTACACTAGCAGAACACTCATTAATATTGATTCCACGTTTTTCCATTTTGAAAATAATGTAAGTTATATAATATATATAGAACACTATATTAATATATATCATCAAGCCATAGACTGTTTTTCAGGGATATTTTAGTAACAACAACAACCCAATATATTTGATACCGACATATAATATATATATATAATATATATACGTTTAATTATATATATATATATGTATATATATAGAGAGAGAGAGAGAGAGAGAGAGACAGACAGACAGACAGACAGACAGAGAGAGAGAGAGAGAGAGACAGACAGAGATTCAGCTCTGAATATTAAAACTTTTCACGATCGAATGCCCTTTCAAATGCCTCTGTGTTCCGCTTGGTGGCCTAATCTAAATCACTGCCCGATATCAGATGATAGCCGTTATCACACTACTGACAGCAGCAGCAGCAGCAGCAGCAGCAGCCACGACTAAGAGAAATCCACACGACAATCTCGCGTGGATCTTGGAGATTTACTTCAAAGCGCTGCATAAATCGCGAATTAACACCGAAGACGACGTCTCGATGCTGTACACGAGATGGGGATTAGGGGGATTACTAGTGAGTGCGTGAAGTGAAGATTACGGTTGAAAAGGAACTCCAGAAGAGAGCGCAAAATCAGTCGCCTATATATATATTCGCGGTTCACTGAGCAGCCATTTGGCGATTTAAACAGCGCCTCTGATCTAATCTTCACGGTAAGAGGGTGAACTATTCACAATGACGTCTTCATTTCTGTACAGCCGACCGTAAGCCATAGACTGTTTTTCAGGGATATTTTTACACCCCCTAACAACCAACCCTCCCAACACCCCTATTTGAGACCGACACCCCCAATCAGTGTATTAGTTGCCACAATAAACTCTACGTTTAATAATAATAATAATAATAATAATAATAATAATAATAATAATAATAATAGCTAACCTTTCTTTGCTTGTCAGACTTTTTTAATAATAATTTAATGCCACCCCCTCCCATATTGCTTTAGAAATAATTTTGGGCTTTGAACGTGAAGCACACGCACCAATCAATGGTATTAAAGTCCATTCTGCGAGGGACGTGTGAGCGTGTGAGAATCGAACCCGGGTTGATTGACTGCTCGTCTCTAAGCCCCCTAGAAATGCCTCTGGCGATATAATCGATTGCTAGCAAAACAGCCTGCTTCTGTTGCCAACAAATTCCGCAAAGTAATGCTCAGAAAGGCGAGAAATATTATTTTCTGGGCCTATTCTACAATTTATACTGGAGTTGTTTCAGTAAGATTAGTTATAGACGCTAAGAACTATCGACAAAGAGTTTCTGATTGACAAAATGATTTAGAAATATCAATTTCGGACGATGGTGAAAAATTCTTGGACAGAGGCCGTTTGAGAAGTCGTCACACACATATATATATATATTTATATATATATATAGATAGATATAGAGAGAGAGAGAGAGAGAGAGAGAGAGAGAGAGTGGCGATTCGTTTATTTACATTCTGCTATTTGAGTTGACACGCCCTTGTTGAAGAGTGTCACTATAATAATATCTCAAGTCTAGCATACTGTATATACTTGAATGACGACAACTCGCCTTTTTCTTGTTCTTGTTCATGATCTTGTCTCTGCTGTCGACCGCCGACCCCGGAGCCTTTACGAACCATATTCTGTACATGATGCGACAGTAGGCGAACACGATCACGACCAGCGGCAGGAAGTACTGCATGACGACCAAGTAGAGAATGTAGAACCGTTCGAAGTTCGGCGGAAAGACCGGATAGCAGACGGGCTTCGTCGCCGAATCGGTCCCCTCTCCCTTCGGTATCCAGATGATCGTGTAGAAGGCCGCCGTGGGAACGCTCGACGCCAGCCCCACCGTCCAGACGACGGTCATGATCGCGAACGCCTTGCTGCCCGACCAGCCGGGCCGGAGCGGGTGGACGACGGCGAAGAAGCGGTCGATGGAGATGACGGCCAGCGTCGAGATGCTGACGTTGACGGTCAGCTCCTTGACGAACGGCGCCACCGGGCAGAGGACCGCCGGGAGGTCCCAGCGCTGCAGCAGCGCCGCCTGGAACTGGAACGGAGTGCTGAGGAGGGCGATCAGGACGTCGGCGACGCTCAGGTTGGCGATGAAGAAGTTCGTGACCGTCTGCATTCGACGGGTGCGGGCGATGACGACGATGACGAGGGCGTTCCCGGCGACGGCGACCGCCGAGATGGAGCCGTACAGGAAGGACAGCAGAACGACGATCCCGGTCGAGACCTGGAACGGCTCCTGGTATCCGGTGACGTTTTCCAACGGGACTTCCGTAACGTTCAACCACAGGATCAACAGCAGTCCGGTCCATGACAAATATATTGCGTTGTATACTTCGTTACAAATATACTTCGTTCCATACGCTACAAGTATATTTCGTTACAAGTATACTTCGTTACAAGTATACTTCGTTACAAGTATACTACGCTACAAGTATACTTCGTTACAAGTATACTTCGTTACAAGTATATTTCGTTACAAGTATACTTCGTTACAAGTATACTTCGTTACAAGTATAGGCCTACTACGCTACAAGTATATTTCGTTACAAGTATACTTCGTTACAAGTATACTTCGTTACAAGTATAGGCCTACTACGCTACAAGTATATTTCGTTACAAGTATACTTCGTTACAAGTATAGGCCTACTACGCTACAAGTATATTTCGTTACAAGCATACTTCGTTACAAGTATACTTCGTTACAAGTATACTTCGTTACAAGTATACTTCGTTACAAATACATTGCGTTACAAGTATACTTCGTTGCTGAGATTTTCGTAAAACTTCTAAATTTGGCGTTAGTTGTTGTCTCTACTGTAGAACAGCGACGGGGTAACTGTCGTTAAAAGCGTATTTTAACCTGTTTGATGCTGTTGCTATTTTTGCTGATCTGCTATTTTAAAGTCAACGATCTAATCAAGGAAAGATCAAGATTAAAGCAGTCGACGACGACCATCGACAACACCGATGCTCTGTGTCGTCGTCGTCGTCGTTGTTGTCCGATAAAAGCTTTGGCATCTGGTCTGAGTTAAAGTGTCTTTGCCTTTTATGCGACCGGTGTCATTCTTCGAGGCGTTCAAGATGAAGCGAATTAAAAGCAATGTCGCTTCCATCAAAAGAAGACGCGGTTTTTCACTCAGTCTCTTTCAAATACTCAAAGTACGTCTTTGACTTAGGCCGCGTATTCACAAAGGGGACGGAGGAGGAGGAGGAGGAGGAGGAGGAGGAGGGGGTGGCACCGAGGAGTTCGGCCCCTATTTTAAGCCTATAGCGCGACAATTATTCATCGTAGAAACAGCGTCTACAATATTCTGTCGTAATCGGTATTTTATGATTAGCGGATAGTCTGAGATGTTTGAAGAAAAACTGCTCCAGTTTCGAGATGTTCAAAATGACAATAACCAGAGACATTTTTAAATCGAAGAAGTAAAACATACACGACTTGTGATGGACCAATTAATTGGGTCAGAAAATGGGCTAATTGGGTCAGAATCAACAAAATAATTTGCCACTTTTAGCGCCTCAAGAAAAGAAGCAAATATTTTGCGTCGCGCCCTGAAAATTCGATGACCTCTTACCCTAATATCTCTTACAGTAACTTGCCTCTAATAATTATAATTCATTTTGCAGTTTAGACCAACACACACGAAAATTCCGTTAGCTGGTTTCAAATGTGCGCGACTCACCTTTTTGCGCATTTCTGCTGCGTCCGATTCAGTGGGAAAGTTGCATCACGCCATACGTTGCAGCAGCAGCAGCAGCAGCAGCAGCAGCAGCAGCAGCAGCAGCAGCATTGAAACTACGAATGCACAATTCTACGCTCATCGAATAGACGGTAGGTGGCGCATGTAGGCTAAGCCAACGCCTGCATATAGCCAGCATATGTGGAGCGGACGGCTCTGAATGACATTGGAACACATGTAGACAGTGAGAAAAGTACTACCTTAAAATGTTTAATGTGTTTTTTAAGATTTCAAAGTGTTTAGGAGTTATTACCCCCCCCCCAATCACATTATACCCCCAAATCAAATTCCTGGCTACGCCACTGCTGAAATTTACTTTTAGAATCGCATTCTCTTTAAGCGTCTAAGAATAATAAGCTACTGCGTCTCTACTATACTACTCTCTACAGCGCTATATAAATTCACGAGATTTTAACGTAGTAGGTCTAATGCGCAAAAGAACTTTAGCGTACATCGACAGAAATCAAACTCGTCAAAATTCTAGCCTATTTATCACAAACCTCATTACAGTTTTTAAAATAAAAGCGGAATTTTGCATGGCACGCATTTTCTGGTTAGCTCAGATAATTAGACAATAATTATCGAATAGAACAATGTTTTAAGAGGAAATACTTGGACCAGACCGACGTTTAAATCGATTTCATCACAGTGCCCCGATGCGTGAAATGGCTTCGCATCTGGCGTGGTCGAGACGGTTCGGTCGTAAAACTCTTGTAAATCTTCGAATCTATGCAAACGCGGTCATAAAACACCTCTTTTAACGGGTGTTTTCATTGACAAAACTATTTTATCGTCGTCGCCGGAGAGAGAAAAATAATTATTGTTGACGCGCGTTCGAATTGAATGGTTAATACTGGTTGAATAAGCGAAACGGCCAATGCCCCTCACCTCTCTTCTCTCCCTCCCTCCCTCCCTCCCTCTTTCCCTGTTGGTGGACCATCATTCCAATGTAAGTACACAATTTTAGCTTGTGCATGTCCTAGCCATCCAGACTGTCTTTTCTAAAAACTGACCATTGGAAGCAGTTATAAGCCTAATGATATAATGATGATATAATGATTGTGGACTTCTATGGCACCAGTACTAGTGCGTATTGTCTTCAATTGATGGCAATGCACGCACGCACACACACACACACACCAGGGTTTAATCTAGGCCGTTTCCGGGGGGGGATTGCCCTTTTTCCTCCCCGGAAATTTCAAATTCCCCCCGAAAATTTTGGCATACTACATCAACTAACAGCAGCCCCTAGCAGAATTCCCCTCGGCTTTGTCAGTTCCCCCCCCGGAGTCCAGGAGTCTAGATTAAACACTGACACACACACGCACAAGCACACACACACACACACATATATATATATATACCAGACTTGGAATCGGGTCACATTTTGAGACCCGGCGACCCAGTGACCCGAAAAAAGTGACCCAGTGACCCTGTGACCCAGTCATTGAATATTTAACAATGACGTCAAGTAAACGTTGTCATCACACCACAGAATTTTTCATTGCATTTTATAACATTCCATAGAGTAATAATACCAATAATTATCCCTCAGTGATAAAATCAATTACTTGTATCTGTGGACCTATCTTGTATCTTGTATCTTGTATCTGTGGACAGTCTCTTCAGCCTTTCCGGGATTGATGAACCTGCATGCTTAGCATCTGAATAAGATTTTAATTAGTACCGGATCTATAACCGGTTCATAAAGATGACCCGGTGAGACAAATGTGACCTGAATGACCCGGTGACCCAGTTTCAAGTCTGATATACACTCCCAAAGGTATCATAAAAAATACCGGGAGATAAAACTAACTGAAGCGAGGTCAACAAAACGGGAAAAGGTTCTCGAAAAGATCCTGGAAAAGATATTGTGTTGAAACGTCGGATAGACATGGATAAGCGCTATAAAAGCTTCCTTCCCTATATAATGTCTCCGGAAGAAAGACGCAGAAATACGACGATCTAATTGTCTGTTGAAAAGCGTGCGCGTCGAGTCTAATGGGCCGAGGGACTCGAAGGCCAATGACAAAATGATGTAATGATGTAATGATAATCTGCTGTCAGCAGATCTGTCTGCGCATTGGGCCTTTCTTCGAGCTGCAGCAGCCTCAGCATATATATATATATATATATATATATATATATATATATATATATATATATATATGAGTATGTATGCGTAGTTCTAGAAACCGGACAGTTTAATTACCCAATGGCCAGGGGCGTAGCGACGGGGGTATATCGGTATATATATATATAGGCCTACTCCAAAAAATCAGGCTACCTTAAAGTGTTTAATGTGTTTTTAAGATTTTCAAAGCTTTTTAAAGATTTATACCACCCCTCAAATCGCGTTATACCCTCAAGTCAAATTCCTGGCTACGCCCCTGCCAATGGCGCTCTATCCGGGGCAAAGAAAGAACCCGATTTATTAACTGAACTCTTTGTCAGTCGTTCGGCGCAAGAATCGCGAATAATTCAGTCCGATATATCGGACAGCACGATGTCCGGGCAACTGTCGAACACGAAGCCATCGCCTTCTGGTCCAGATTTCGAAGTTTCGAGAAATCGAATGGAAGAAAGATCCGACAGAGTTGTCGCAGAGGCAATAGCCCGCCTGCCGACAATGGCAGTTGTCCCTATTGTTGCCGGATCTTTGCTAGAATGTTCTCTGGATCCAGGCGTTTCGGAATTTTGAAATGGCGCGGAAACTGCAGAAAAAACCATGACGTCAGATTGAGAATGGCTATTTTTAGAATCTGGCATGCTGCCAAACTGGGCGGAGCTGTCGTCGATTGGTTGAAAAGCGCGTTCCACTCCGTCGATCTGACACCGTTGTTGGCTGGCAGCAATGTTCTGGGCGTGGTCGCCGTTAGTTTGCTGACCAATTGCAGACGTTGACTGATCGGTCTGGCCAATTGAGAACGTTCTTGGCCGGACGTGAGATGCAAACGAAGGCTGTCTGAAGGTCTGGTATTGGTGATTAAAACAGAAAGGCGGAGCTACATTCGAATGGGCGTGTCTACAACAACTTCGTCCTAGACTCCTCCCAGACGGGCAAGAAGAAAATAGACCGGGTCTCCTTTCACGTTCAGGTGAATTTTCCATCACGGAGTGCGAAGAAACTACAAATGTCGTCTCCGCGCTTTCGTCTTTCGAGCAGCAGCGCATTTCTAATAAAGGGTGGGGCGTGGCCCCTGAGGGAACTGAACCGTTGGGGGGTGTTAGCATCGACGAAGGTATCAGACGAAGCCACCTTTGTCCCTTGCGATGTGAACCGAATGTTGATTGCGACGGCCTTAATTTCTTTGATCTGACACCATCTTCGGCGTTCAAGTAATCGATATCTTCGTTTTCGTGAACCGTTGTTGACCTCAAACACTTTATCGGACTTCTTTTTCTCCTACAAAAGTCGACAGCAACAAACACAAGATTACTAAGTAATAATTATTTTCCACAAGACGTGGCTCAATATTGGCTAAATTGTGTTGTAACGGAACTGCATCGTCTCGCTGTCTAATACAAATGTTTAGCTTGGAAATTCCAGATTTTCTCAGGAACTGGAAAACTGCCCACGGAAGAACATATTCACACTAAAACAGGAGTCTCTTACAAGAAATAATGCAATAATCGCAGTAGTAGTATAGTAGTAGTAGTAGTAGTAGTAGTAGTAGTAGTAGTAGTAGTAGTAGTAGTAGTAGTAGTAGTAGTAGTAGTAGTAGTAGTAGTAAATAATTTTAAACTTCTATAGCACCAAATCTGAAGCAATACACATAGCAAACGACAACAAGATTTGGATTAATCTCGTTTCAAATTCATAGTCACCCTACCAGATGATGGAAGCCGCAAAAGAAAGAAAGAAAGAAAGAAAGAAAGAAGAAGAAGAAGAAGAAGAAGAAGAAGAAGAAGAAGAGGAAATAAGAAGGTAGCATCAACAATTAGATACCAATAACGTATCAATGGATGAAGCTCCAAATGTTAATTTCGCAGTGGGAATGGGAATTTCGTTGTGGGAATGCAGTGCAGTCGGAAAGAAGTTTCAGAAAGACATTTAGAAAATATCTGAGCTCACTCTTGTACCTTCGGCTGTAGATAAGAAAAATTAAGAGAGGAAGTCCGAAGAAAATCCCGAGAAGAATCCCAATGGCAACTGCCCCCAGGATTCCTAAAACAAAACCAATTATTACACAGATGCAGTGTTCTTGACTGGTTTCGATTCTTTAAAAAATCATTTCCTCCATGGCTATAACGTCCCAACCACTAGTCCTTTCGATTAAACGACCCTGCGTGAATGACCCCTACCTTTGGATGTAGCTACTTCATACTTCATACTTAAGTGCTTAGGAGGAATAAGGAACTACTTCGGTGCTTCTATTGAAAGCGCTGTGGAAATTAACGAGATTTTACTTACTTACTTACTTTCTTCTTTCTGTCTTAGAGAGTTACTATAGTGGTTCTCACAAAGGCTAACTTAGCCTCATAAACCACTTTAAATCGCATTACTACTACTACTACTACTACTACTACTACTACTACTACTACTACTACTACTACTACTACTACTACTACTACTACTACTACTACTACTACTACTACTACTACTACTACTACTACTACTACTACTACTACTACTAGGGCCTACTACTACTACTACTACTACTACTACTACTACTACTACTACTACTACTACTACTACTGTGACATTGCTGGTACTTAATGTCGCATAAGATTAAATAATCTTGCCTAATTGAATTAATTAGTCTCCAACCCAATGTTCTAGGCCATGGTTCCACATGTCGCGACCCAAAATTGAGTTGTCACCAGTGATGGGGTTGTGAAATTTGACCTGGGGCGCCTGACTGTAACATAACAGCGAGGTGAAAGCAACAAACGTAACTATAATATTATGCCCTGAATACAGTGAATAGTTCAACTGACCAAGTGGGAAAGTCTTTAGCTGTTTTACATCGCCACCTCTGCGCAGTACGTCTGAAAATATTGAAAATATTAGTAATAATTAAAAATATTAGTAATAATTAATTACTTTAATTTAAATCTTCTGTAATCTATGATTACAAAATTACATTTGATTACATAATTACATAAATACATTACATAATTTGCATCGCACAGACTCTAGACCCCTCTTATCTCTCGATTGATTTTTTAGACATTTGACAGAGAACAGATTTCTGAAAGACTTTGTATAGTGTCGTTTCAAATGGCTCACCATTTTTGGGGCATTTCGAATGCTCTGGAATAAAATTGAGGCAGAATATATTGACAATTTAGAACGGTTTGACTCAGCTAAGCTGGGGACACAGGAAAATGTGGTTTCAATTTGTTTCCTCATTCTTCTGAATTTTGCATATCAGCCTACTGTGTCACTAGTCTTTGCATTGTCCAATGTCAAACAAGGTATCAATTATATAATATTTTTGTGGTCTATAGAACTTGTCATACAAGAAACCAGCTATCTCTAGACCCTTCTTATCTCTCGTTCGATTTTTAGACATTTGACAGAGAACAGATTTCTGAAAGACTTTGTATAGTGTCGTTTCAAATGGCTCACCATTTTTGGGGCATTTCGAATGCTCTGGAATAAAATTGAGGCAGAATA